>PVIU01003613.1:0-141607 GCA_004026605.1 Ondatra zibethicus
GGTAGTGGGAGGGGACCGGGAGAAGGGGAAGAAAGGTAAAAATTTTATTTCTTTAATTATGTTCTTGAATGGAAAAAATAAAACAAAACAATGTATGGAAAAAAAAGAAATTCTCAAAGAGTTAATAAAAATCTTTATTAAAGTAAAAAAAATACTTTAAAATCTTAACTGACTTTCCCCAGGTAATCTCTTTTTTATTATTTTTTTACATTTATTGGGAGAGAGAAAGAGAGAGCACGCATGTGCCATGGCATGAGGCCATGGTTAAAGGATAACTTGAAGGTGTTGGTGGGTTCTGGGGATCAAACTCAAGTGCACCCAACACAAGGTCAGTACTTAATGGCACTGACCATCAACTTATTCGAGGCTTTAATCTAAAGATGAATACCTATAAAGGCACAGAGGCTTTCTGATTTTGCTCTGTAGAAAGCAGTATGGTGGTGTTTAGGAGCTGAGATTATTTACAGGTTAAAGCTGCCTCATGAGTGTGCTATGTGTTACTTAAAGACAAACTTGTGATTAAAAAAACACAAGAGTTATTACTGAGCCAGTATTATAAAACAAATACTTTAATAAGAATGTGAGAACATGAAGAAGAAGGAGGAAGAGGAGAGAGAGAGAGAGAGAGAGAGAGATCACAAGCAGGTCTCTGGGTCTTTGAGATGGCTCAATAGGTG
Source organism: Ondatra zibethicus (assembly GCA_004026605.1). Classification (NCBI taxonomy): domain Eukaryota; kingdom Metazoa; phylum Chordata; class Mammalia; order Rodentia; family Cricetidae; genus Ondatra; species Ondatra zibethicus. The sequence goes on from PVIU01003613.1 coordinate 678, forward strand.
AAGGAGCTTGCTCTGTAAGACTGGAGACCTCAGAGTTCTGGATATCTGAAACAGTGTGAGCCTGCGTTCTTTGGCAGAGTACACATTACTTCTGCACTCCACCCCCAACACTGGGGGTTGAACCTGAGGCCTTGCACCTGCTAAGTATGTACTACTAGTACACAAGTCTCATTATCAAGTTCTTGACAACCTGATTTCTCAACACCTGAGGCAAGGAGCCTGAACAAGCAGCAGTCAAGATACTTAGCCAGACCAGAGATTTCTTAGTAATCCAAGGGAGATGACAGAGACGATGGGTGTAAATGACATTCACCCTAAGGACATGGCACTTCTTGCCTAATCAGAGAATGTTCCAGAAATCCTGCACACTGTGCTCTTTTAAGCCTCATATTAGGGGATTGATGGTCAAGTTAATCATTTACCAAACTCTCGCCTAGAACAGGAGCTAGATGGAATGAGATCCAGGAAGGGCTGTTTTGCATTTTTATCAAGTATATTTTACATATAATAAAATACACCCCCGATAAGCCTACCACTGAAAAAAATTTCAATAAGTGTACATATACAACCACTGTCAGCGTATAGGATATTTTCATTCCCTCAAATTTTTCAGTTAGTCCCAATCTGTTCTCTATCTCTGGACTAAACAACAATTGTTACATGTCTGTCTACAAATTTTGACAATTGTAAGCGGGTTCATGTATCAAGTACTGCTCATTTGTACGTGGCTTCTTCAGCTCAGCATCGTTCATGTGGTATACATCAGTAGCGTGTTCCTGCTTGTGGCGGAACAGTGGTTCTTTGTGTGGCTAAAGTACAATTTTTTTATTCATTTACCTTCAATGCACCTTGGAGCCCATTATAAAGAACACTTCTATGAATGCTTTTTTAAGATTTATTTTATTTTTAATTATGTGTGTGGTGGTGGGGGGGGGTTAGAGGGCCATAAAGTAAATGTATGATTAAGAAAAAATTTCCAAGGAGACAAAAGGTCGGATAACATATGTAAACTCACAGAGACTGTGACAACACTCACAAGATCTGTACAAGTTCAAACCAGACAAAAATCCCAGCACTGAGAAGGAAAGTGGACACAAGGTCCCACCCCTAAGCAAGAAGCAATTTGTAACTGATACCTACTGGAAAGGGAAAATCAGTTGCTCCAATGGCGTGACACTAGGAGCCACACTCCAGGGCAGGCCACGTGCTCAACCAACTCAGTACAGATTAGCATGTTTGTTTGTTTGTTGTGCACTCTTTTGTTTTGTTTTGTTTGGGTGTTCTTTGTCTTCTTGGTTTTTTGATTGTTCTGATCTTTTGAGATGGGGGGGTGAAAGAGAAAGCGAGATCTAGGAGTTGTTAGGGAAGGGGGAAGAATATGATCAAAATACAGTGTGGGTAAAAAAAATTCATTTAACTAAATAATTGGAGAAAAATAAAATAGAAGAAAATGGTTCTGGCATAACTGGATATCAACATGTAGAAGAATGAAAATAGACCCATATCTATCACCATGCCCAAAACTCAAGTCCGAATGGATCAAAGACCTCAACATAAAGCCAGCCACACTGAACATCATAGAAGAGAAAGTGGGAAGTACACTTGAACGCATTGGCACAGGGAACCACTTCCTAAATAGAACCCCAACAGCACAGACACTGAGGAAACAATTAATAAATGGGACCCCTTGAAACTGAAAATCTTCTGTAAAAAAAAGGACACGGTCAACAAGACAAAACGACAGCCTACAGAATGGGAAAATATCTTCACTAACCCCACATCAGACAGAGGTCTGATCTCCAAAATACATAAAGAACTCAAGAAATTGGTCATAAAAAGAACAAAAAATCCAATAAAAAAATTGGAGTACAGACCTAAACAGAGAGCTCTCAACAGAGGAATCTAAAATGGCTGAAAGACACTTAAGGAAATGTTCAACATCCTTAGTCATCAGAGAAATGCAAATCAAAACAACTCTGAAATTCCATCTTACATCTGTAAGAATGGCCAAGATCAAAAACACTGATGACAACTTATGCTGGAGAGGTTGTGGGGAAAAGGGAACACTTCTGCATTGCTGGTGGGAATGCAAGCTGGTACAGCTCCTATGGATGTCAGTGTGACGATTTCTCAGAAAATGAGGAAACAACCTTCCTCAAGACCCAGTAATACCACTTTTGGGTATATATCCAAAGGATGCTCAATCGTGCCACAAGGACATGTGCTCAACTATGTTCATAGCAGCTTTGTTTGTCATAATCAGAACCTGGAAACAACCTAAATATTCCTTGACCAATGAATGGATAAGGAAAATGTGGTACATTTACACAACAGAGTACTACACAGCAGAAAAAATTAACGACATCTTGAATTTTGCAGGCAAATGGATGGAGCTAGAAAACATCATTTTGAGTGAGGTAACCCAGACCCAGAAAGACAATTATCACATGTACTCATTCATAAGTGGTTTTTAAACATAAATCAAAGAAAACCAGCCCACAAATCACAATCCCAGAGAACCTAGACAACAATGACGACCCTAAAAGAGACTTACATAGATCTAATTTACATGGGAAGTAGAAAAAGACAAGATCTCCTGAGTAAATTGGGAGCATGAGGACCTTGGGAGAGGGTTGAAGGGGAGGGAGAGGCAGTGAGGAGAGCAGAGAAAACTGTAGAACTCAATAAAAATCAATAAAAAATAAATAAGTAAAATAGAATAATTATTTAAAACATCCATTTCCAGGCTGGAGAGTTGACTCAGCATTTAAGAGCTCTGGCTGCTCTTCCAGAGGTCCTGAGTTCAATTCCCAGCAACTATATGGTGGCTCACAACCATCTGTAATGAGATCTGGTGCCCTCTTCTGGCCTGCATGCATACATGCAGGCAGAACACTGTATACATAATAAATAAATAAAATCTTTTAAAAATTTTTTTAAAAAAACAATTCATTTCCATATAATAAACACAATTTCACTGGGGGAAATGTTTTTTTCCTCTTCATATATATCCCTTCTTCTTTTCTTATTATACTTTCCCAAAACAGAGACATTCAACAGTAGTTAAAATGGCATCTCCTAACATTTAAAAAACTGCATCACACAGTGGGTGAACAAAAAAGAAAGCTGCATCTTCTTTTTTCAAGCCCACCAACATCATACACGTGTCCAGTTGCTTCTGCATTTGCACTGATATTTGATGTTGTCTGCCTTTCTGTGACCACTTTAGTGTACAAGAAACTATCGCATTGTGACTTTGATCTATGTTTTCCTGCTGACTAGATGCTGAGCATCTTACATACTTACTAGCCATTTGTTTACCTTCTTTTGTAAATGTCTTTCCAGACGTTCGTCAGGGGTGGGATAACGGCTCAGTGGACAAAGTACTTGGCACTGAAGCACGAGGACTGGAGTTTGGCTCCCCAGAACCCTGTATGTGCACCTAAACACACACCCACCACAATTATGCATATGCAAAATGGGTTGGCTTCTTCTTAGTGGGCTGTAAGAGCTCTTTGTACTACTGGATGTGAGACCTTTGTCTCAGACTATAAGAGCATAATATAGATAAACACACCATAAAAACATGTGGCTATTATACTTGAAGATCTGGTGTGTGACCTAGGAAATTTTACCTACTTTCAAGTCACAAGGATTTTCGTCCTCATTTTCTAGACATTCCATAGTTTTGACTTTTCTAATTAAGTTTATGATCCACTTTGAGTTATCATTTTTGTGTGGTACATACTTATATTCAAAGTTTATATTTTCCTGAGGGTATCAAGCTGTTTCATTACAACTTGTTGAAATCATTATCATTACCCACTGAATCATTTTGGAATCTCTGTCACATATCAGTTGTCTGTGGGTGCATGGGTGTACCTCTCAACTCTAATGCTCCATTAATATAGTTCTCTACTTGGCTCTTGTATTTTCTTATTTACTACAAGCTTAGAGAAAGTCCTAAAATTAGACTATATAAGTTCTACAGTCTTGTGTGTACATGTATGTATTGTACATGTGTGTATGCATATGTCTTTGTGTTATATGCATGTGTGTGTTTGATGTGGGATTCCCCTCTGTATGCTGCAAATACCATTGGTTAATAAAGGACTGTCTTGGGCCTGCCCAAGGAATAGAGGTAGGTGGGGAAAACTAAACTGAATGCTGGGAGAAAGGAAGAGGAATGAGAGAGAAGCCATGTAGCCCTGCCGGAGACAGATGCCAGAACTTTACCTGGTAAGCCACTACCACATGGTGATACACAGATTAATGGAGATGGGTTAAATTAATATGTAAGAGTTGGCCAAAAAGAAGCTAGCTAATGGGCCAAGCAGTGATTTAATTAATACAGTTTCTGTGCGACTATTTCTGGAATCTGGGCAGCTGGGAAACAAACCTGCAGCCTTCTCCAACATGTGTTTACAGTTTAGATCATCACTCTATTAAAAGGAAGGTCTGTGAGATTTTGTTTGTGATTCCACTGAGCCGGTTGGTAGTTGAGGGGTGAACTAACATCTTAACAAGATGGAGTTTTCCAATCCATGAGCATGGTATAGCTCTCCACATAGAATTAGCTTCTCAACAACATTTTGAGATTTTTCAGTAATGCTTACATGTGTTTCGTCTTTGCCCCTGAGTATTTAGTAGCAGGTTTTCTACTTAGCTTACAATTGCTCATCACCAGGGTATAGAAACTCAACTGCTTTTTGAATACCAACCTTATTCCTTCAGCCATGCTCTTCGTTCTAATAGAAAGTTCTTTGCCAGTTCCTAAGGATGTTCTGTGTCATTGCATCTGCTAACAAATACAGTTCTGCTTCTTGCTTCACAGTGTCGTGCTTTTTATTTCTTTTTATTGTCTTATTTCACTGGCTACAAACTCCACAATGATCCGGAATAGGAGTTGTGAGAGCAACCACCCTTGCTTTGTTCCTGATTTTGCAAGAAAAATGTTCAACGTTCACCACGATGAATGATGTCCCTAAAGGCCTTTGAACACATTCAGGGAAGGGTCCTTCTATTCCTAGTTCGCTGTGAAGTGGTTGTTGTTGTTTTTAAACCTACATGGGTATCAATTTTCTTCACTATTTTTACTGCATCTGATAAAGGGGCTACACTGTTTGTCTACTTATCTTTCAGTCAAAATGTTGATTTATGCTGATTGCTTTTTAATGTTTAACAAACCTTCTATTCCTGGGAGGAGCCCCACTCAGTTACATCACATTATCCTTTTGGATAGATTGACCTAGTCAAGTTGCTAATACTTGATTAAATATTATTGCAATTATATTATGGAAATGAAGCTTTTTTATTTGCATTTTTAATGCCTTGGTATGGTTTCATGTTGAGGTAATGCTCTCCTCTCAGGAGAGAAGTCTGGGTAGTGGAGGCGTGAAGCAGGGAAAGGAACAGCGAGAAATGAGCCCTTTGTAGAATAAGGCAATCAGCTGATCTGAAGTGCATGAAGAAAACTATCACGGGGCTTAGTTGTGGCTTTGACTACAGTCAGAGGACACTAGCGAGTGTTTTACCTAAAACAAAGGTTTGTGCCAAAGAATGGTCTGGCTTATCAGGTAAAGGCTTCTACAAGTTGTCCTTTGACCGAGACTCTTGAACCGTGGTAGATATGTATACACACACACTGAGAGAGAGAGAGAGAGTGAACAATATATTCAAATGTAATTTAAAAATTTTTAAATGCTAAATACTAATCTGACTTTTATTTAAAAGCAAACAAACAAAAAGAGCAGCACCGAGGGCTGGGGGTGTCTCTCAGTTGATAGAGTTCTTGTCTGGAATACCTGAAACCCCAGGTTCAGTCCCTAGCACTTAAATTAAAACAACAAAAAAATAAACACCACTGAGAAGAAGGGAGGAGGAAGTTCACACTCTTCCCAGATAGTCAGGGCCCTCCAATATCAAGGTTGCAAGAATGCCACACACATTTCCCACGTTTTAAGACAGGACCTGACTGTGGACTCAGTTCCAGGGTGGGTGTGAGTTGCCTCGAACTGGAGAAAGGAAGGTAGGCTGCTACAGATGGGTGGGCCGTGATCCAGGGGATGGCTCCACTCCCGCCCACACATGGTCAGTGCGTGGGCTTAGTCATCTATCAATGATAATAAAAATAAGGACATGAAATTGGGAGGGAAACAGGTTGGTGGGTTCTGTGAAGAGTTGGCAGGGGATAGTTAGGGGCTGAATAAGATCAAAAACATTGCCAGGTCATGGTGGCACACACCTTTAATCCCAGCACTTAGGAAAAAGAGGGAAGTGAATCTCCAGGTTCGAGGCCAGCCTGGTCTACACTGTGAGTTCCAGGTCAGCCAGGGATACACAGAGAGAGACCCTGTATTGAAAAATCAAATTTAAAACACACACACACACACACACACACACACAAACATATGTATGTATATATCATAAACATTTGAAATTTTCAAAGAATTATTTGTGTGATTTAAGGGAAGCTGGGCATGGTGGCTCATGCCTATAATCCCAGCACTTGGGAGGCTAAGGCAGGAGAATTGCCTCAAATTCAAGGTTGGTCTAGGCCCCATAGTGAGACCCTGTCTCAAAAGAAAAACATAGAAGGAAGAAATAAATGAGAAAGGGATTGAAAATCTTACTTACTCACGGGGCTGGAGAGGTGGCTCAGTGGTTAAAAGCATGTATTGCTGTTACAGAGGACCCAAGTTCAGTTCCCAGTACCATCTCAGATGGCTCACAACCGCCTGTAAATCCTGGCCTCTGGGCTGCATTCATGAGCATATGCCCAGACCCCTACAGAGAGATACACGGAGTTAAAAATAATGAAAACGAACCAGATAGATAAGATGAGGTAGATATTTATTGAAAGGGAAGAGGGAAAGGAGGGATGAGGGTGGCTTCCACCCGCAAGTGTGAGCACCGGTTACCAAGAGGACTGTGTAACAGCCTGGAAGGGGTGAGCTTCCCTGGCTGCCGGGACCAGGAAGGTAGAGCAGCTGCTGAGGAGGGGCGGAGCTTACAACAAAGGGGCTGAACCAGGGATGAGTCCCCTGTGGCTAAATCCCTCACAATCACCGCCTGCCCTGTTCCTACCCCTCACCACTTGAAAACAAGCTTTTCTGTGTCTCCTCGACGCTATTTGTCAGGGAGGTAAATAGCCCTTCACAGCCGTACTTACCAAGCACCAGATGGGATGCTTGAAAAAAAAGTTTTCATGAATTTTTAAAAACAGAGTAATTCATTTTTCCCCCCAGAAAACCATTTTTTCAATAAAGGACTATTTTTAATGTCAAAAGTACCTCTTTATCTCTCTCTGATTTTTTAAAACTGATTTTTAATTTTTGAGAATTTCATACATACATATGTTGTATTTTAATCATGTGCACGCCTTCCTATTCCTCCCAGACCCTCCCTCACTCCCAGCAAACCCGCACCCGTTCCCAATTTTGTGATTTTTGTTTGTTGTTTCTGCAGTCCACGGGTTCCAGTTGATGCTGCCCACATACCCATGGGTGTGGGGTCATCTGCTAGAGTATGACCCACCTACCAGAGGCCACGCCCTTACGACTCTCCCCAGAGCCGTGAACTGCCAATACCTCCTCAGCTAGGGGTGGGGCTCATGGCGCCACCTCCCCTTGTCCTAGACTGTTGACTGGCTTGACCTTGTGTTGGCAACCACAGCCGCTGTGTGTTCATGAGTACACTCATCATGTCCAGGGGACACTGTTTTGGTCTCATCCATCCGACTTTTCGATATTATTATTTATTATTATTATTTAGGTTTTTGAGACAGGATTTCTCTCTGTAGCCCTGACTGCCCTGGAACTCACTCTGTAGACCAGGCTGGTCTTGAACTCTGAGATCCACGTGCCTCTATAAATTCTGGGATTAAAGGCATACACCACCACTATCTGGCTGGCTTTTATTCTTTCTGCCCCTCTTCCACCATTGTCGCTGAACTCTAGAGGTAAGGGGTATCCCATTTGTGGCTGAGCACTCCACAGACACTTGTTCTCGCTACCTTGACCCGTTGTGAGCTTCTGCATTAACTGCTAATTGTGGGGCTTTGCTGCTGTTATTGTCTTAACAAGCTACCTAGTCCATAGCCCAGGCTGGCCTAGAACCCCTGCTACTCCCACCTCAGCCTTCCTGGTGGGTGTTGGGTTTGAAGGTCTGCACCACCACGCTCAGCTTCTTGCTCCTCTTGGTATTAGGCATAAAAATGTCTTTCATTTAACAGGATATTGGTGATCAAAGATCACTAACTTCCCCCAACAAAGTTAAGTGTCCGAAGCTGATCTTAAAACGTCTCTTGCTGCTCTCAGAGAAACTTCTCTCCAGGTAAACTATTATTACAGTGGTTAATGCCGAGACTCATAGCTGGTCAGAGCACCATAAATAAGCAATTTGAATGCTCAGCCATAACTGGGACATCTACAGCACACTCCCTGGCCCACATCTCTGGTACTGCTCAGGGAACAGCGCAGAAAGGGGACCAGAAAGAGTGCTAAGAAAAGAGGGAGTGGTGTAAAATAGCATCCTCCAGATGTGACACAGCTATTGCACACACATGAACTCACAGAGACCCTGGTGACCCACACAAGGCCTGCTCAAGATCAAGCTAGTTAAAAACTCAGCATGGAGGGGAGGGGGCCCCTGGAGACCTAATGCTAGCTAAAGAGACACTAAGGGAGTGTCACTCTCCTTTAAGGGGTCCTCAGGATGCAGTGTGCAGCTCCACAACCAAGCGCGTTTGGGAAGCACTGATTGGATTCAGTGTATTATCTATAGGGGAAAAAAAGGAGTTGAAGTGGAGATGTCCTGAGGAGAGGGTTGGGGGAGGTAAAGCGGGAGTGGGGGGGATAAGACCCATTATATTATACATCTATGAAAGTTTCAAAGGGGTAAAATGTCATTTTTGAAGTTGGGTTTATGAAATATCTCTCTCTCACACACACACACACCCATTTATTGTTGTGTTGAGATCAAGTCTGTGGCAACTATGTCACCTAATTAGTTATGTTTCTCTTTCCCAGTCCAGGTCAGGGACAAGGGGTCATTGGACTTAAGTTTACATGTTAAAATGCCAGTACAGTACCTAGAGCCAAGAATAGTTTTCCTAGTTCTTATCCATGGCCAGAAGCGGCCACCCTCTGATTTAAACTGAAATCATTGAAACTAATAATTCCAAATGAATGTTAGGCCTCAAAATTCCTTCCTAATCTGACAAATCCATGCCCCTGTGGTTCTGTGACCTTTAGTGTGGAAGGTTCTCTGGGTCTGACTGTCTGAGCCCATGTAGGGGACCCCTGGAGAGACAAGGAACATTAATGGATTTGGTGACAGGTGTTCTGCTGATTCAGGCCAGAGTCTTCCATGTCATCATCTTACCAAAACTGGACACTAGAGTCCCCAGTGTAATCTCTTCAGACCTCTAAAGCAGAAGAAGGAGGAGGAGAAAGGCAGGGGGAAGAGGAGGAGGAGGAGGAGAGCCCATTTCACAGCATTCAGGCAACTGGGGGAAGCAGAAACTTCTAGAAGCCTTTACTTATCAAGTCACACTAGCAAACTATTGGAGGGCAATGCCACAAGGATCCTAACATTCCAGTTCCTCCTTATAGTTTCTGCTTAACTTCTTTTGTGACACACACCTAAGACCCAGTTTGAAAACTCGAGTCCAGCCTCTTCCGGGTAGACCGGCACGGCCTGTGGTGGAGAAGATTTCACAATGACAATCTCTAAAGCATCCTGGCCAGTTCCACTTCAAGACAGCAGCACAGCCGGAGAGCTACACAATGTGTTTTTGTTCAAGTGGCAATTAGCAGAAATTATAGAACGGGGGCAGTGTCATTGTGGAAGGGAGTCAGCCAAAGTCGACACAGACCAGTTTTCATAGGACCAGCCAAAAGCTGGAGAACTCTCTTTTAAAAAATTAAACCAGCTCTCAGCCTATTTGCTCGAGCTGTAACAATACCGAGAAGTGTGTTTCCTCTTGCTTGGGACAGTACCTGGAGGATGTTGGGGGTGGGAGGCTCTCTTTAAGTGTTGGGTCTTTGATTGACAAATGTATTCAAGGGGAAATTGCTGGTGTGATTTTATTCATTATTAAGAAAATGAAGGAGCTGAATTGTGCTCTTGTAGCTCCTGAGCCAGTAATAATAGTACCTCCACTTATTTATTTCAGTTTTAATGCAGACATTGGAGTATGAGGGTCCATTTTGGTCCTGTGGTGCAGGAGAGTCTTAAAGCGATCTGAGCGATTAAAGGGCAAAAAGGACTGGTACACTGGAAGTCAGAGAATCTCGACGCACAGGCACTGAAGGCTTGTTAGGTCTACCAGTTGGTCATAGTTCAGCAATTCCATAGACATTAGGAAGAAAACCAGCACCCCTTCCTACCAGAATCCCTTCATATGCTTGAAGAAGATGCGATGGTCCATGGCCTCAGGCCATCTCCACACTGAGCCCTGTGTGTTTGTAGGAACTCAGACCCTTCTCCATCCCTTTTGTCTCCTCCTATCTAGATTCTCTTACCTCTTGTACCTCAACTGAGCATGAAGACAGGGCCTAGCTGTGGGAAAGGAAAGCCTAGAGCCTAGATGCCCCTTCATCAGAGTCAGGTCTTTTAAAAGTCAAACATGGGACCATGCCAACAACTTCACAAGGAAAATTTAACAATTCAATAAACTGTGTGTCAAAATGTGAAGGCTTTTTCCTGGCTCTCATGTGTACACGTATCTGTTAGCCATTGCAAAAGGCCTTCTGCCTAGGACTTGGGAGACTAGGTCAAAGATTTGCACTGCCTGCTCTTCCCTGAGTGACTCAGGGATGGCTTCTAATATCTTTATTTCTGAACTGCAAGGCAGCTGGGCTTCTAGTTCCCAATGGAATAGGGGGCACTGAAGAGTTCGTGCAAGCATGGATGAAGCACCCCTATATTTGTACAGCCTAAAACTCAATAAAGTACAACTGTTCTCCCTCCCAGGAAGAGGTTAGTGTTCAGTATCTTTGGCTGGAAACACTGGGGCTAGGACAAGAAGACTTCTAGGGTCTGAGGTTCCCCTCAGCTTAAATACACCTTAGAAAGAGGGGTCATAATGGGGTGAGATAACACCTTCAAGTTTACACAGCCTTTAAATGAGAATGTAGAGATTATCGGCCATACCTGAGATCATCTCACTTCTAGGACAATACATTTAAAAAAGATTTGTGTGTGTGCGCGCACACACATGCCCTTGGAGCTAGTGGGTGCTGGGAACTGAACTCCAATCCTCTGGAAGAATGTGCTTTTAATCTCTGAGCATCTTCAAGTGCTAATGGTTTTATATATATAGAAACAGGGTCTCACTATCAGCTTTGGCAGACATGGAACTCTGTAAACCAGAATGGCTTTGAATTCAGAGATCTACCTGCCTCTGCCTCTGCCTTCCCAAGTGCTAGATTAAAGGCATGGGCCACCATACTCATCATCAGTTTATTATTTTAATAATTTCTAATTTAAATGCAAAATCTTAGCTCTTCCAGCATTTTTTAATAGTGATTTCTTGCAAAGTTGTCCTGCACATGTTTTTAAATCAAACTTTTTTCATCTCGACTCTCTTACATGGTTTATTATGGTTTAAAGAGCTTGAATTTTGGAACTAAACAGACCTGAGGGTGCAATGCTGCCTCACTATCCTATTTGGCTGTGTGATCTCATGTGAGCTTCTTAAGCCCCTGAGCCTTGAATTAAATGATGTTTCCTTATGACGTATTTAGTAGCCTTGGCCCATAATGTCCAACTGTTACTTTGGAATCAGTTTTGATCCTTTTATTTAACCAAATGTTACATCTTGGGTTTTTAGATTACATGGGATGTTTTCTAAAGGAGGTATGGTATTTTGAATATTTAAAAAAAAAGATGGCCCCATAGGCTCATATATTTGAATGCCTGCTCCCAGCTGGTGGAATGTTTAAGAAGGATTAGGAAGTACAGCCTTGTTGAAGGAGGTGTGTCACTGGGAGTGGGATTTGGGGTTTCAAAAGTCTACAATAAGCCCAGTCTCTCTTCTTCTGCCTCCTGCCTATAGATCAGGATGTAAGATCTCAGCTACTGCCCTACTACCTTGCCTGTCTGCCTGCAGCCCTGCTCGCCTGGCATGGACATGGATTAACCCTCTGAAACAGCAAGCAAGTCTCCAATTAGATGCTTTTTCTATACGTTGCCTTGGTCATGGTGTTTTGCCTGACAAAGGCAGGAAGTTTACACAGAGTGGAAGAAGCTAGCCTCGTCTTCATATTTCAGAGTGACAAGTTATACTCTTAAAATTATGCAGACAAAAATGTCCCCAAGTAGAATCTTCAAACTCAATACCACCAAGCGCCCAGAATCCTGGATATGCCTCCCATTTGTTTCCTTGGTTGGGTACCACACTTGTCTCTTCTGGGTTTGGTCACTCATCCCAAACAAATTATCTCCTATTCTCCATCTATTTCCTGACTCCCACAACTGGAGGGTAAGGCAGTCGCTCCCTCACTGCCTGAATAAGCTCCATTTCTAAGGCAGAAGAGGAGGAGGCGTAGACTGTGGGACCCATCCAGATTCATCCCTTCCCATGCCAAGACTATCCTATGTGCTCTGGGAGACAACCATCAGATTTGGAGTACTTCCAGGTTAAGGGAAACCCTTCACAAGATTTTGCATGGAGGTGGAAGATGGTATTTTCCAGGAGAGGCTAAGGGTCTGAGATAAGATTTGAACTTGAGGTTTTCTGTCTATTCTTGGATTCTATTCCCTCCTCATAAATGGAAGACTTGGCTAAACCAAGCATATCAGGAACCACGCAGTAGTTCACAACACCAATAAATGCAAGTATGTTACATGCTTTAGTCAAGGATCCAAGTCCCACAGCCAAAGGGGCTCACTGACACACTCTATTTCTGTTGTGACTGACACAGATTCTCATGTTTACCTACAGCTTTCCACCTTCAACCACAGAGTCCACTACATGAAAGTGTTTGCTGGGTCCAATTCACAACATTAATCTATGTGTGAAAACAAACTGGCTTTCACCTCTGGAGCTGGGAATCAAGGCTAAAGCACTTGACTTCACAGCTCTCCATTTCCAATGTCTAGGGAAGAAAAGTGTCAACCTCAAGAAGATCATTGAGCATCCTCTTTTGCCAGGATGATGATGACATCACAGCCAGACACCTTTCAAGTCAGTACTGGGTTAGACACAGCTCTGCTGCTGAGCAGCAGGAGACCTCAGAAGTCTCATAGAATCCCTGCCCCTCAGGTCCTGTCTCTGAAACCTGACTAGTGATCATGTGACCTCTCTGTAGATAGTCTCTGAAAGGCCATCATTCTTTCCTCAATTCAACTCTGCTCGCCATAGGGGTTCTATGAACGCTGGGTTGGTGGTGGTGTTTGTGGGGCTTAATATATAGTATATGATATGGCCAGAACAGTGCCTGGGCATCAGGCACAGGAAGCCTGCACTGTCACCATCTCCATGGTTATTACTAATGGTCCAAAAGGCCCTTGGCCTCAGCCTTACCTCTGCAGACTCTGAATGCATAGTTACCCGCTGGCAGCAACTGTTTCCAGAAGTTTCTCTGCAGCAATGAGTTCTTGCCTGCGATAGAGAATCTTAGTAATGACTCAGACGCTATCCTAAACAGATTGCAAATGATCCCTCAATGGAAACGATGATACACTATAAAACATAATGTTTCCTGAGGGGCTTGGGGATTCTTCTTGTTTCTAGTCAGTCATGTTTTTAACCATTTAGGAGACAATTATAATGTAACTCTTTTCCTTAATCACAATTAAGATCTCCTCCAGATGGAAAAAGAATCGAGTTTCTTAAATGAAGACCATCTTAACTACCAACTCCTTACAGCTTCCCTGAGTTTTAGAGCCAGAGAAGACCTTGGAGATTACCACACTGATGCCTTGGTTGCAAACCAGAAGAGCTGGGGACCAGATAGATGGTCACAACAGCAGGCCCAAGACAAAGCTGAGATAAACCACATACTGTCAGTTTCCAACACTCTCATGGTGGCTCACAATTATTACAGATAGCTCTAGTTCCAGGGGATTTGATGACAACTCTGTGGACACCTTCACGCACTGGGTTCACACAAAATTACACGGGTACATACACATTAGCATAAATAAATAATATTTTTAAAATCACAAAAAGGCATGAAGAGATGGCAGTAAATAGCCCGTGCAAAGGTTACCTGGCCCCAGTGTGAGTAAAGAAATGGGCCAAGACTCCCCTCAGCCTCTGCTGCAAGTCTACACACTGGCAGCTACACTATCCTGCCCCTCTGTGCATATCCACAGATGATGTGAAAAGCGCCCTGGGCTTTTTATTATGTATACACATTAGTAAGCAGGTGGATTTTCAAATCCAGATTCTGTAAAGAATAAGAAATTGCCATCATTTCCAAAGCCACTCGACCTCTTAAGAGCATATCCTAGAGACTCTGGGGGTCACAGGTGCTGGGCCATCTTTGTCATCTACTGCCCTGGGCCTTTATGGAATTTTTACTACCATGCCATTCCACCTCTTATATGACCATGACCTCCTCTGTCCCTAATCACCTCATCAGTGTCCCCATTCTCCTGCATTAACCAAATAGCGACCCTGAGCCACATGACTAAGCCCAGAGGGTATGGAGACCTGTAGAGCCATTGAGCCTCCCTAGAGAATACCTCTGCTATTTTGTGGTGGATGCAGGGCAAAGGAGATCCAAACCTGGTTCGTATACATCAGAACCAGGAGCAGAGCGTAACAGGAGTAGAAACCCAACCCTGATGGCCCACCTGGGCATGGGCTTTGGCCCTAGATGAGCTGCTGCAGGGGCAGGTGGTTGTGGTGACTCGAAAGTTGAAACACAAGACAGGAAATTGAGAGGACCGTGCTCCAAGGGACCTGGATGTCCCTCCCAAAAAGATCAGAGGAAGGAAGTCAAGATGACAAAGACAGCAACTAATGTTGTGTGCCCACTTCTCCACACTTCCCTAGATGAGGGTGATGGTAGCGCTGGTGGGTGCCCACCGTAGTAAACACTAGCCCTTTCACCCAGCCTAGAGCCACAGAGGAGGAAAGAAAGTTGAAAAGTTGGGTAACCTGCCCCAAACCTCTATGATGCCAAAGGGACACCTGGAGTCAGAACTCAAGAACCTAAGCTAACCACTTGACACTGGCTCCCCAATTCCATGATTCTTGCCTAGTAGCTCAGTGTTTCCAGAGTTTAGCAAATTTCTGAGCACAGAGAGGTTAAATTTGGGAATCCAGGTGTTGGAATGGAGATGGGCCATTCAGGGCTGGGCCAGAAGCTCGCAAAGCATCACTAACCTTCAGAGCTCTGCCACCTTTAGTACATGAGTCTCTTCTTCACACTTGCCACTGTGAACCACAGCCAACTGCTCCATCTCCATTCTGCTATTTATTTTCCAGACAGGATAGAGAACAGGCAAACTCGTCCCCCAGGTTTATATTTCCCTGATAGAAGACATGACTGTTCTAACCTAAGAGGCTAAAAGAGGCAGAATCTTTTCAGGAGCATACATGGTCTGTTGGGGATGGTGGACCCCCAGACCCTGGGTTTCCCATGACCCTCTGCCTGCCAACTTGTTTTCTATGCTTGCAGCTGCTCTGAGCAAACAACTTGTTTTGCAGCTGCTCTGAGCACGAGACCCTCAGGAGTTCCTGATGGCAGGGGAGTGGTTTATGGTGGGCTTGCAGCTGAGAGTTCGGGCACGGCCATTGGTCAAGGAGACCCTATATAAGCTGCCCTGGAACACAATAAAATGGGCGTTCTTGAAGCGTTCTTGGCGTTGTGTGTGTTTCAATCTTCAGGCCCTTGCCCAACTCACGAACCGTAACATAGCGCTTAGTGCGTAGAGCAGACATTGCGCTACAGTGGTCAACACAAACAAAATCAGGGTTTATTAGCTGCTTTAGTCAGTTTCCTGTTGCTGGGATAAAAACCATGACCAAGGTGTCTTACGGAGGAGCCTATTTGAGCTTACGTTCATTCCAGAGGGGTATGCAGCCAGCACAGCGAGAAGGCACGGTGTCAGTAGAAGGCATGGAGGCAGGAGCAGGCAGCCCAGAGTTCACATCTTGAACCACAAACATGAAGGCTAGAGAGAGTGAGAAAGAACAAGAGGGAACATGGGGAATGGCAGGAGGCTTTGAAACCTCAAAGTCCACCCCTAGTGACACATTTCCTCCAGCAAGGTCACACCTCCTAGACATCTGAAAGCAGTGCCACCAGCTGAGGACCAAGTGCTTAAATGCATGAGCCCATGGGCGGCATTCTTAATTAAACCACCAGATTAGCCAAGACAAAGCAAAAATGGATAGAATTCCTGACCAAAAGAAAGGATCATCATTTCCCTGCCTTGGATTCAAATGACCTCCAACTGGAAGCAGAGCTTAGTGTTAGAGTGCAGGATGTATGGTTTCCACCAATCTTACACCTTCAGGTTAGCGGTTTATCACTGAGCAAACTAGGGCAGGAACTCAAGACAGGGATCTGGAGGTGGGAAGTGAAGCAGAAGCCATGGAAGCATGCTGCTTACTAGCTCATTGGTCACGGCTTGCTCAGCCTGTTTTTTATACAACCAGGACCACCCGCCCAGGGAGCTGGGTCTTCCCATATTAATCATCCATCAAGAAAATCCATGACAGATTTTCCTATACACCAATCAGAGATATTTTCTCAGTTGAGAGTCCCACTTCCCAAGTGACTCTTGATTGCTTCAAATTGACATAAAACCAACCAACAAAGAGACTAAGATAAAGGAGGATGGTGAGCTTCAGGCAGCCTGTCCTACAAAATGAAACCCTGCCTCAAAAAAAAATAAAATAAAATAAGAAGGAAGGAAGGAAGAGAAAAAAACAAAAAGAATCAAAAGCATATAACATAAAGCAGGCCAGTTAGGGTACTAAGCTGCCTGCCCTGCTCTGGTGCTGAGAGCTCCCCCTCCCAGCCCCCCCCCAACCCAGCCAAACCTTTTAGTTCATCAGGAAAAATGAGAAGTTGCAGACTTTGTCCAAAGTCCCACGTGACAGCTGAGTATCAGACCTGATTCCAGATTATGTTTGTCTGAGTTCAAAGCCTTGGCAAATGAGGCCACGGAGCAGACCCTGCCCATTGTCTCTGAGGCGTCCACAGCTGCTTTTCAGCCACAGAAGCCAGGTTGAGTAGCTGCAACAGGCAGCATACAGCCAGCAGAGCTTGGGGAGGTTACTGTCTAGCTCTTTACAAAAGAAGTCTGCGGGTCTTCTCTGCTCTAGGTCTCTGTGAGATGTCACCTCCCAGTAGCAAATGAGAAAAGAAATAAAACTTGGCAAAGGTCATGTAGCAGTCAGTCACTGGGTCATGTCAGTGAATCCCCGTGTAGACAGTAATCTCTTCCTTGACAAATAAAGTGAGGTACAATCATTGTCAGCACTAGCCTGGGGTCCCAACTTCTGAGTGGCAGTGCTAAACATTGCTGGTGTCAGGGAGGGAAGGGGGTGTGCTCATTGTGTGTATGCAGGTGTGTTTGCCCTTACCCACATACAGAGGGCAGAAGAGGATATTGGGTGTCCTGCTCCATCCCTCTCCATTCTATCCCCTTGAGACAGGGTCTCTCACTGAACCTGGAGGTAGGCTGGCAGCCAACAAGCTCCAGTGATCCTCCCCGTCTAGCCCCCGCAGCACTGGGCAGTGAAAGAATAACAGGCTCATGCAGACACACCTAGATTTCTACATGACTGTGGGGTTTTGAACTCACCACCTCATACTTGGGCAGCAAATGCTCTTACCTACTGAGCCACTTGCCCAGTCCTGCAGAGCTAAAATTTCTAACAGGAGGTAGAGATGAGGCCATTCAGGGTTTGTGTTCAACCGCCCGCTGTGGGTACCATCGCTCTATCTCAGTACATTTGAGACAGATCTACAAAGCAGGGCAGAGAGACAAATCTCTGTCTTGTAGATTAATTGTTCCTAAAAGAATGCCGCAATTCACCAATGCTGATTTTGATTAAAATAATCAGGATGATTTCCTACTTCTAAAATACTGACAAAATAGCTTTTTTATCTGTGCAGACAAAAAACTAAGCGAGGATTATTTAAATCAAGATTATGTACAACACGCATCCTAATTACTACACGATTACCTAGTGAAGAAAGTGGGTATTCGTGAATGTTTTCTGCTGGCAGTCGAACCCAAATTAATAGCATTCTGAGATGATGTGGATCACAGATAAAATTAAATTAATATGACTCGGAGCCAACTCTGTTTATAAGCAAAGCCTGACTACAAAAGAAAAGAAACATTTTAAGATGCAAAAATATGCCCCTGAGCACACACCAAACATAGATTTTTAATTAAAGCACTGAGAAATTTTTTTCTCTCCCAGTTGTTCAATTTGGATATTTACCATAGATGTCAGAGCTGGCCTGAAAGTGACAGTGGGGTCTGAGGTTCTGAGTACTGTCTAAGGTTAGAAAACAATCGGGATGGATTTTCCCCGAGTTTACCCAAAGGAGCAATGCCTGATGGGAGTTTGAACTCCCACCTTCAAAGACTCCCCTGTAAACCAAGCCGAAAGACCTCTAGGAAGAAAGCAGACCTTGGAGATGCTTCCTAGTCTCAGCTCACTGACTCTCATTGTAACCCGACACTTCTTTCCAGGAGCCCTCACAAGCTGCCAAGTCACCTTTGCCCATCCAGTTGTCCCGCACCAACCACACGCTGGAGTGAGCAGGAGACAGATCACAAAGCCCAGTGGTCTTCAGGCCCTTAAAGACCCATACTCCTGGCACTGCCATCTTAGGACCAAGCTAACGGTTGGCAGAAAGCCCATATGTGATGGCCTTTCCCGAGGTTCTAGTCCAAAATCCACTGTTGGCCCACACAGTAATGACCGCAGGCACAGAGGAGCAGGACCCCGAGCCTCAGTTCAAGACAGCCATATCTGCATCCTAGTCTCAATGCCACATTTGTAAAATGGGGACAGTATGATTGATGGCCTGGGTGACTGGGTCCTGCATGGAACAACCCTCAGTAAAATAGATCAGCATCATCAAACACAGTCTTAGCACCAGGAACTGCACGTGCATATCTTAGCCTATTCACAAACACCCTCCTTCTTAGGTCAAAGGAAGTTGCCTCAGGAACATGCCCAAAGTCACCCCCAGAATACTGGCAGGATGGGGAAAGAAAGAGAGCACCTGACTCTACCTGCTCCAGCCCTCTTCACCTCACGCTGTCCAAAGCCTATTGATTTCTCTATTACCTCATTTTCAGGCATAGACCCCAGGCTTTCTTATCCCCTCTAATCTTAGCTCTCCTACAGGCCACACAAGCCCCCACTCTCCAATTTAAGAGTTTAACAAACATTTATTGAGCACCCTCAGGCTCTCGTTCAGAAACACATACTAGAAAAGAATAAAAATGAAACAAGAGCTATTTCAACCAAGGAAGAAAAAGCTCCCACATAGCCATGCCCTGTGTGTGCACAGGGACACATTGCGAGCCCCATTTTCGGGGGAAGAAAAGTAGACGTAGAGGGAACTCTCTACTGCTAGTGGTCTGCACTGGCTACTTTTGTTCCCGTTGCCACCGTTATTCCAGCTCCACGTCAAGTCAACCCCTGCCTCATCTCACCTAGACCAAAGCCCCTCTCCCACGGAACCTTCCTGTCTACCCTAGTCAAGAGGGTCCATCACTATGTCTACACTCGGAGCATGGCCGCCTCTGTTCTGTTCATCTTCGAGCCTGACATGCTGAGATCCTAAAGCTTCTACTTCCAAGGTTCCTCTGATGACATCACATGACCTTCACCTATAGAAACATTCCATCTGCCACCCAGCACCAGATTGTCTCTACATGGGCAGGAAGGAATTCTTATTCCCACTTCTCGAAACGCTGAGCACTGTGGTAGAGAGTGTTTATCACCCTCCTGGGAGAATACTCTGATGAAAGCGATGTAAAGAAGAAAGGGTTTGTTCTGACTCAGAGTTCAAGGGTGTAGTCCATCGTTTTGGGGAAGTTCTGGTAGCAGAAGCTGGAAGCAGATGGTCACCGACAGCTAGCAAGCAGGTCACATCATAGCCGCTGTAAGGAAGTATTAGCAAACGCAGCTTGCAAGCCCAAGGAATGGTGCCGCCCATTTTAAAGTTGATAGTCCCACCTCGGTTAATACTATCCTAGATAATTGCTCACAGGCATGCCAGGGTCTTATCTTCTAGGTAATTCTATTGCCTATCAAGTTGATATTTAATGCCATTCCTCACACTGAAGACCAAAGGAAAGCCTTTGGGGCTCTAGTACCCTACTAGATCCTTATCACCCCTAGCAGTGAGAAAGCTCCCACTCACATGGCGCACGAAGGCCCTCTGAGGAGCCCTGACCTCTATGCAGCTTCACCCCGTCCAGAGTCAAACTTGGCCCATTCTTTCTTGACCTTCCAGAACTTCTAAACATCTCTATGGTGGTGATGGAGAGCCTTCAGCCTCCCAGCTGTGAGGCCTGTACCATCAGTGAAGTCTCCCAGAGACACCAAGTGCAACTGATTTCTCTCTACTCTGGGAAGTTCTAACCAGAGGTAAACCTCAAGAATTACCTCCCAATCTTCTGAAACAAACGAACAGAGCCACACCATCCAGAGGTATTCGAATCTTTGTTGTTGAAGTCCACAGGAGACACAGCACTCTATGCTGACCCTGACCTTGGAGTACTCCAAATGAGTTCTGACTAAAGCCTTCTCCATGAACACGCCATCTATGCTGACTCCCCGTCCTGGACCCACATGTCTCTCCCCCTGAAGCAGGCTACTCAGATACCTGCGGAAGCAGACACCAGCAATGACCCTGCAGGAAGACTTCGTCTATGGTGTGGTCACAATGCAAACTCCCAGAGCCCTGCACTTCCCAAGTTATGAAACAATCGAAACCCTGGTTGTCTGTCATGGGCCTTGAACTTGCTGAGTGTAGCTCTCAAACAGAATAAACCCTCTCTCTGCCAGTGATGGCAAGAGTCAAAGGACAACTCCAGTCTTGTCCCATCTCCATACTTCCTAGCTAACTTCTTTGGGGTTGGGTTGGCATCTAGAAGATCAACTTCATTTTTATTATTTTATGAAGCATAAAGACATAAGATTCATAAACAAAAGACGAAGTGAGTAGGGAATACCTAGAGAGACAGATGTCGGGATACCCAAATGACCATCTTTTTCTAGTCCAGTCAAGGGTGGGGCTGTTTTGAGCAAGCGCACAGTGAAGAGAATTTGTGACACTTCTGACCCAAGGTTTTACTTTCCTTCACCTCCCCTTTTATGTTTGTTTGGTTTTTGTTTTTTGAGATAGGGCCTCTTACGGCCCAGGCTGAACCTGAACTCTCTTATGTAACCCAGGACGATCTTGTACCTACAATTCTCCTGCTCTGCCTCCCCAGTGCAGGGATTAAAGGCATGCCCAACACACCCATTTTTATGTGGAGCTGGGGACCAAAGCCAGGTCCTCGCGTATGTTAGGCAAGCACTCTATCAATTGAGCCCATCCTCAGCACAGCACCCAGTTCCCCCACACCTGCTTTTGAAGACAGCTTCTCATTACGTAGCTCAAGCTGGCCTCAAACTCACCATCCACCCCAGTACTGGGATTTCAGGCACTTGCTTACTGGGAGAGACTCTTATTTGCCCACTTTTCTTTTTCCAACCATCCTTGTGGGGGAAAAAAATGGCTCATTCTACCACTCCCTGCCCGCAGGATGAGGGCAGCTTCTACATCTACTGTTACTGGAAGCTGGGACCAAGGCCCAATGCTGGAAACACCAATATAGTTTAGAAGTGGAATGGCCATTCTTGGTTGTTCTGTTTCTTAGAACCCATGCTTCACTCCAACTTTTCAATGAGGCATTCCTGATTGGGAACTGAAGTCACGGTGCTTCAGACGGGCAAGCCAGCGCACAAAGACTTAAAAACGAGAGCCATTTCCCAGGTTTTCATCACCTCTGCCTCACATGGCCACCATCCGCCCGCAACTTGAAGAACAAACTTAACTTTTCTAAACAAAAATAATTTCATCATTTTGTGTGGCATTAACACCCCGCCACCTCGATATGTTATCTATATTTTTCTTGTTGACATCCAACCAATTCAGAGGTAAAAATCCATCCTCCGGTTTTCCTGTGGGTCGTAAATCATAAAAAGGTTATATTTTATGAAAGCTGAAGCCGAGACGTAAACAGCATATTTATATCCAAAGAGTTTCATCCATTAAGCAGCAATGGCAGGGCCCTGTGGGCCAGAATCTAGTTTTCTTACTTAAAAAGCTTAGTTCTTTTGTAGACTCCTGCAGGGACCTATAACAGTTGGAATTGGGTTTTTTATGCCTCTGAGGCCTCTGAATGAATGTTACACTTTTCCATTATTTTCCTTTTCGTTTGGAGAAAACGAGGCTACCTGCTTATTGCCTAAAACCCACACCTCATGATTATACTGTTGTAAAATCTGTCTTCTACCCCTCTCTTCCCACCCCTCCCCAGCATCCCAAAACTTTCTTCAGGCTGTGTCAAGCAAGGTGTGTCAAGCATTTGCTGAGGTGGGGGAGGACTCACTGAGGTGACTGAGTTGATAGACTGCGTACCCAAATACAGCTTCAGCCCAAGAGGTCCCCAACAGTCCTGACCTCCTCTGCCTCCCGAAGAATAAAAATAAAAAAGCTTAAATCTTAATATCTCCCTTGCCCATGCCTGAGAATGCCTCCAAGTCCCCTGACAATTTCATGAGGTGGTACACCGCTGGCATAAAAAGGCACAAGTCGGGATCTTGCGTTTCTTGTTACTGCCC
Source organism: Ondatra zibethicus (assembly GCA_004026605.1). NCBI lineage: Eukaryota > Metazoa > Chordata > Mammalia > Rodentia > Cricetidae > Ondatra > Ondatra zibethicus. Next base: position 23,515 of record PVIU01003613.1, read on the forward strand.
AATATTAAAGTGTTAGCATGGCGGCCCCCCGGGCTATTAAAAGAGGATTCAGCCGCCTAGTTTGTCAATGGTGTAATTTGTGGTCATGAATATACATGGAGGTTTGCAGAGAGATGTAAATATAGGCTTCACATGACTATGACACCAGGCGAGTAAGTCTAGGCTCAGAGCCCACAAAATGATCATGCAGCAACTAGCCAGATAATCACGAACAATTAAGAAAATGAAATATCTGAGCCCTAGTCCTCTTTTGCCCACTTCGAACATATATTTGTTCTTTTGATGTCCTGTGTGAATAGGGGTGCTTTATCTGACTGCTGACGGGCTAAACAATGCGTCCGAGTTGTAATATAGAACTCAATTTGCTGAGACTATCATCTGAAAGGCCTGGACAATTTATCGAACACTGCAGATGAAAGAAAGAGAAGGGGGAAAAATTTTAAAACTGACCACTTCTAAAATGAAGAAAATAGGGCGGTAAGGGGTATTGTAATATACTTTAATCTTCCTTAATGTAGAAAAATATGAAATGCCATTCAATTTCCCTTTGAAATGGATGTGGTTGCATGGCTTGAGCACCCAAATCTAGTTAATGAATCTATTGTGAAGGGAAACAAACAGGAAAGAAGCAGTGAAGGAGTGATCTGTGCATTATCCAGCTAATTCAGAAGATGAAAGGAGCAAAAATTAAAGTTAAATTCACATAAATATTAGCGTTCGGGAGAACAGTTGCAGGTGTAAAAAGGAAGTCGGCATCTTCCCTTCAGCTGTTAGGAACAAGTAGAGGTGCTTTCGGCTCAAGAGCAAAGTCGGGAAAGATGAAAGCGGTTCAGGGGGCCCAATAATTAACATTTTAAAAGGTTTTCTTAATAAAAAATGATCCGACAATAATAGCAATTTAATCATTTTTATTTGAAAAATTAGATTGATTGCAAATGTTCATTTGTGCAGAAGTGGCGTTTATGGAGTTTGGATGAGCTTATCCAATCCAGTCTCCACGTTAATCACTTTCTGTAGAGTCGGAATACAAAAAAAAAAAAAAAAAAGAAGAAGCAGGATGCAGGAGAGACTCAAGGGATAGTTGTGGGGGGGAGGAGGGCAGGGGACAGTCCTTCCCAAAGGACCCAATGTCCTAGATAACCTGCCCTTTTCAATGCAGTCAGAATCTTACCAAGGGAACTCAAGCCCAGGTGGGAATGTCACTGGGGAGACAGTAGGGGGCTTGCTGGTGTCCGCATGGACCACCCAGGGTGGAAAAGGCCTCATGGGCAGAGCGTCTTCCCCATGGAATAGAATTTTCTACCAAGTTAGCAAGCACAGTGTAGAGAGGCTCCACCTGAGCCCGAATGTCATGGATACAAGGGCTTAATGGCAATTAACATTGACAGCATTATAAATGATAATTTATCTTCAGATCAGGGCACATAAAACCCTGTCTTACAGACATAGTTTAATGTGATCGTCACATTAGAGTTCTCACTTTTGTGAGAAGTTGAAGTCTACTACAGCTCTACAAAGAGAGCAAAGAGACCCAAACTGTCAATCTGGGAAGAGAACAAAAAGGAACCAAGGCTTGACTGTCTGTCAGGGGCCCCTGATCGCTCTCCTTCCTCCACTTTGGACATCACATGGTTGCCTGGCTCTAGACATCTTAGGTTTAAACCAACAGTACAGACTAACAACAGAAAATCCCAACTCCATATTCTCAGAGGGAATGTGAAGGCCCAGCTTGGGTCTACTGTTCACTGTGGGGACAAATCACATGGCATAAATGTAGTAGCTGAGACACAGACAAGAAGCAACCTCACAGATGGGCTCGGAAGATGTCCTAATCCCTTTACACGGGACCAGGAAAGTGTAAACTTGAGATCTTAGATGTCAGGTGGCTCACTGTGAGTGTCTGCCTCCTTGGCAGTCAGTCTGTGTGACAAAGTCCCTGTTTTACAGGGGAGATAGATGTGCAGTGCGAGTTGATCTGAATAACGCCATGAAATAGCCCACTCAGTAAAATCCAGACGGTGCCCTTCACCAGAAGGCCTTGTTAGCTCTGGTCATCAGGTGTTCCCCTTACCCTAACAGGTTTTCCAGAATGTTCTTTCCACTTGTTCTTTGTACCAGGCTTTTCTCTTTTTTGGGCTGGCGGCAAGGCGGGGGGGGGGGGACCAACCAACTCCTAAATCATGACACGGAGACATTATTAGTTATGAATGCTTAGCCTTAACTTAGCTCTTTTCTTGCCAGCTCTTATAACTTAACCTGTTTCTCTTCATCTACCTTTTGCTTCAGGGCTTTTTGCCTTAGCTTTCTGCTGGTCCTGTTCTGTGTCTGCTGGCTGGTGGCTGCCTGGCTGGGCCCAGGAGTCTCCCTCTCTTTCTTCCTCGTTCTCTCCTCTCTTCTTCTTCCTCATTCTTTTCTCCTACTTATCCTCTCTGCCCGCCAGCCCTGCCTGTCCCTCTCCTGCCTAGCTATTGACTGTTCAGCTTTTTATTAGACCAATCAGGTGCCTTAGAAAGGCAAGGTGAAACAGATATACAACACATCTTTACATAGTTAAACACACATCCTTACATCACTAAACAAATGCAGCATTAACAAATGTAACACATCTTTGCCTGGTTAAAATAATAGTCCACAGCAGTTCTTACTCTTGTGCCTTGTAGCAGTATAAACACACTAAATTTCTCTACTGTAGTGTGTGTCCCATGATGCAAAGGCACTGTACATGGTAGACACTCAATAAATATGACAATCCCAATAGGAAGAGGAAGCAGTCACCAAGTACCCACAGATCCCATGAAAACACATGGGTCAGCAGTCCTAGGTTCCAAATGAAGCAACAATTTCCATTGGCCAACCTAATATCCCAATATAGTCTGATTGAATGAGAGCCATACAGAGGAGCAGGCTTCCCCGTGCTTTTCCGTGGAACCCTGAGCTCTCCTCCATGTTCAGCGAGATCTGCAAATAAGAGATTTAGATGGAATCTTGACCACACATAATTTTTAATCATTTTCAGTGCTAGAACAAACTAACACAGCTAGCATGCCTTTTATACTTGGCACGAATGTTAAGGGCATCAGATTATTAGAAGGCAGCTGCAGAGAGACAGATGGCAGAAAGAGAAGTTTGGTCTGACTTTGGGAGAGACCATGTCTATTCACAGTGATGGGGCATCATGTCACCCAAGTATGCAGATGGCCAAAATGCCTACTATAGATGTGGCCTCTGATAAGGGGCAGAAACGACTTCCATAGTCTGCAAGGGAAGCTGGGAAATGTAGTCTTTCAGCATCAAGGTGGCCCAATAAAGTCATATTTGAAAGAGGACAAAAGGTTCTTCAGGTGGACAGACATGCCCCTGTAACTCCCAGAGAGGGAGCTTTGTGCACCCCTTCCTGGCTGGACGTTTTAGACAAGGTGACTCAGCCAAGGTACCTCAACACTTAATGATCCCCACAAAACCTCTGCACCCCTATAAAGGGTCACGTTCCCCTGGCCTTCTAGTCACTGTACTTAAAAGGTTGTGAGACCAGAAAAAGGACAGGAAAGAAAACAGACAAAAAGGGTCAGCACTTATCTGTGAAGAAGGGATTCTATGTGAGTGAACGGAATCTTCTTCCTTCTCTTATCCCTAAGGATTCTACAGTCGCCAAACTGATTTTTCTGGCTACTTGTATTATTAAAATTTTGACTAGAAAAGAAAATGAGATTATACGTGCTTTTATTACAATTATTTACTGGAGAGAAAGTGTGTGTGTGTGTGTGTGTGTGTGTGTGTGTAGGTTCAGGCATGACCACATGTATGTGGAGGTAAAGGGACATCTTATAGAAATCAGTTCTCTCCTGCTTTGTCAAGGATGGATCTCAAGACCTCACGCTTGGTGGCAAGCACCTTAACCTTGAGCCATTATCTTAGGGTTTCTATTGTTCTGACGAAGCACCATGAGCAAAAGTAACTGGGGAAGGAAAGAGCTTATTTAGTTACTTCCACGTCACAGTTCATCAGTGCGGGAACACATAGCAGGAACTCAAGCAGGGCAGGAACCTAGAGGCAGGCGCTGATACAGAGGCCAGGGAGGAATGTCGTTGCTCTCAGGGTTTGCTTAACCTGCTTTCCTCATAAAAACCAGGACCACAGGTCCAGAGATAGCACTACTCACAAGGTCTGGGTCCTCTCTCCCAGTTAATCACTAATTAAGAAAATACCCTACAGGCTTCCTATAGCTGGATCTTATGAAATCATTTTCTCAATCATGATTCACTCCTCCCAGATGACTGACTTCAGTTTGTGTCAAATTAATATAAACCTAAGCAGGACAGCCATCTTGCTGGCCCTTTTGTTGTTGTTGTTGTTATTGTTTGTTTGTTTGTTTTATTTTGTTGGGTTTTTGTTTATTTTGTTTTTGCAAGACAGGGTTTCTCTGTGTAGCCTTGGCTGTTCTAGAACTCGCTCTGTAGACCAGGCTGGCCTTGAACTTAAACAGATTTAGCTGCCTCTGCTTCCCGAATGCTGGGATCAAAGGTGTGTGCCACCACTGCCCAGTTTGTATGCTTGCTTTTAATGAAGGCCCCTATAAAAACTAGCCTCATTCTTGTGCTGACCAGCTCACTTGGGTCCTTCCTCCAAATGAACTAGGAAAGCTTAAGAAACTTCTAGGAAGTAGAACAGCCATTGGCAGGCTGGGGACAGTTTGTCCCAACTAGCGCCCATGATTGGCAGGCTGGGGACAGTCTGTCCCAACTAGCGCCCATGCTTTGATTTGAAGCAGGCAGGTTTCCTGCCTTTGACTCTGCTGTACTGAGTGCCAAGGAACAAGAGTGAAGTTTAAAGTCAAAAGTGAGCCTGATCTGTCAGCCCTTTCATCTTCCCTTCCCTCATCACCAAATCAGGCCTTGCCTCTTAGGCTTCGGAGTCACTGCAAAGGAATGGGCAGGACCTCCCAGAAGAGGCGTCTTCCCTAAAGGAGGTGAGCTACCTAATGCATTGGGGCTTGCTTTCTCTTTCTTCCCTCCTTTCTTTCTTTGTTTCTTTCTTCCTTTTTCTTTCATTCTACCTTCCTTCCTTTCTTTCTTTTTCTTTCCTTCCTTTCTTTCTCTTTTCCTTCCTTCCTTCCTTTTCCCCCAGAATTTAAAAATTACTTTTAATCATTTATATATTCGTTGTTTGTCTGAAATACATATAATGAGACAATTTGTATTTTATCTGACTGTTCTACCTCCAATATGAACCCCCTGACACCATTTGGGATACTTTCTGTTTGGTTTGATTACATTGGGAGGGTGTGATTTGCTACTTTGTGGTTTCATTGGCTTGACTGCCAAATCTCTAGTCCTGGGCAGTCATCCGTCTGCTCATGTCTTAGCTGGTCATCGGTAGTTCCTCATCTTGCACAGGGCCAAGATGGTACAGGTGTAAAAATAAAGAATCCAGGAAGGGGAGCTACAAGCAGGAGACCTCCAAACAAATTCAAACTTTGAAGAGCAATGAATCTCTTTGGGGGCATCTCCCCTTTGAGAGGTCACTAGGCCATTACAGTTACTGTTTAAAATACTGCGCTGTATGAATGTGGACAATAGCATCATTTTTTTAAGTGTATGGGTTTTTGCCTGCATGTATGTCCATGCATATCTGTGCCTGGGACCCATGGAGGCCGAAAGAGGGTGCTGGGTTCCCTGGAACTGGAGCTATGGGGGGTTTTGAACCACCATATGGGTACTGCAAACTGAACCTGGGTCCTCTGCAAGAAGAGTTAAGTGTTCTTAAGCAGTGAGTCAGCTCTCCAGCCCTGGCAATGGATTAAATAGCATAGAAACAGCTCTAGTAAAATGAAAGTTATCGTCCAGCAAGAGTGATCAGACATGCATCTCAACAGTACATATCATGCTCAGTAGTGTGCCTAGGGCAGGACCGTGCACCTAGCCAAGCCTCCTTATAAGTGCGAAGCATCCTGTCCACACCGTCTTTCCAAGGCCTCTGGAAACAGCCTACACTGGAGATCTTGGAGACAAACTTCCATGAGAACTGCTCTTTCCCTGGTCTTTGCAGATAGCCCCTTTTAACTCTAAGAGTTGCCCTTGGGAAAGATGGCCTTTGTTAGAAGGAGCCACGAAAGTAAAGTCAGATTTGCCCAGATCATCTTCTCTAAACATATATACATCTAGCGACTGCTTTCATTTTCCAAGACAAGACGGAGCAAGCTCCAAAATTCAGATATGCCCTGGAGCCCTCAGTCTGAGGGGTGACTGGTACCAATGTGTAGAACGCCAAGAGGCTCTCCACCACTGGAGTCCAGTGAGTGTTGGAGAATAAGGAAAGGTCCCAAGTCCTCCTGGAAGCTTCGCCAAGGCGTAAATCTAAGGCTAACTGGAGCTTACAAGTAGAGAACATGCCAGACTAAGGAACCCGTACAATTCATGGCCACCACATTCGAAACCGTGCCACATCCAGACCCCCGGACGAGTCTGCTGAGGAGAGTGGAAAAATGGGAATTGGGTCAGCCCATGTGGACCCTGACTGCCACACTGAAGATCGTCCGCTCTCCCTGCGGTGCTGTGGAAGGCAGAATTGCACAGGATGAGTCAGGATCAGCCCTTCCCACAAACACTCTGTTTCAATACCCCCTTTCCCTGCCTTCACTGATACATAGAAAGAAATCCAGCAGGAAGTTCTATTTCTCTTCAGAGAATTTTTTTGGAAAACCAGACCTCCAGTACCCCACAGAAGAGCTGCCCTCGTCCCTTGCATTGCTAAGCACAATCACAATCCTCCAAAGCCCACCGAATGAGCTCCCATCACTAAGCCCCAAGGAAGTCTACAGTCAGGTGGGTGCAGAACCATAAAGAATCTATCTCCTCTCCAAACACTGACCTGTAGAATGTTCTTTACCATACCCAGACCCACCCTGGGCCCAGAGCCTCTGCCTCCACCACCAACTAAAGATACCTGTCTGCGTCTAGCCACACCCACAGCCCCGAATCTGTAGGAGAGACTATGGCCTCTTCACGATCCTCCCATCTGAGGGTGGTCGGGGAGGATTTTGTCCTCTGCTAGGGACAAAGCGTGCCTCTGGCCACTTAGAACAGCTCAGAGAAAATGGAGAGCAGCCCCGCCATTAACTCCTTGCCCGAGTAGGCGCTGGTTTCTTTAAATCCGATTGCAATCTTAGCAGGCTCACATGCCTGAAACAAAAGCCTCCCCGACCCCTGGAAGATGACTTCCATGAAAGTAGAGCTCATTTCAGAAAATCAAAGCAAAGAAAAATATTGAATACAATTCCGAGGCATAATGCATTATTATGGGCTTTTATGGATTTTATGTATAATTTCATGTAAAGTTAAGAGGCTGAAGCGATCTCGTACATTCGGCTGTATTATCGGCCCAGCACCAAACAAGTTCCACATCTTATTGTGTTCACAGTTGACACACTATTAGAGAAATGTGCAGCTGTCCTGCTCTGCTATTCATTTCCTCATTACTATTTTATAAATATATGATTAACAGTTATTGTAGCTGCCTAATTCACATTTATTGCAAAATGCAACCCCACAAATGAATGCTCAAAGCAAAGAGATGTGGTTTTAGAGTAATTTAAATTTTACAGTTCCATTTACCCTGCTTTTTAATTTGCTGTGTAATGAGCCTATTAGAATACAGCACATCTGGAAGTTCTTTGGGGAACATTTAATTTTCTGTGGCTTCAGTACTAGCAGAACTTGGACCAGAAAGCCCACAGATGCCTAGAAGACTCCGCAAACCCACTCTTTTTATGCCAAGATGCCGGTTAATTGTGCAGATGAGACAATTACAGTGGAGCACCAAGACGGGCTTCCTGGTGCTAAAACAAATGAAGGCAAGCACTGATGGAGGACCTTTCTCTTTGCAAAGTTTCCACATTAAAAACCAGAAATGAGAGAGAGGCCAGAGAGAGGGCTCCAAGAGTGAAGGTGCTTGCTGCCACGCCTACCGACATGCGTTTGATACCCCAGGAAAGCAGTTTTCAAAAGGTGTCCTCTGACCTCAACAGAACTCCATCACACACACACACACACACACACACACACACACACACACACACACACACACACACGCACGCATAAAAGAATACTTAAAAACAAAGAAGCCTGAAATTAGATGCCTTGATTTTTGTTGGTATTTTTTGCTTTTGTGGGTTTGTTTTAGTTGTGTAGTTTTTGTGAGGTTTGGGGTGGGAACTGCACATGCACATTTCTGATTCAGAAAGGATGCTATCTCAAGGAGTTCATTTTCCCAGATCCGCCTGGCTTTGTGTGCACGGCCTTCTGAGAGCCCCACTAGCCCCTTACCTTGCATAGCAAGGCCCAGCTATTTGTGAAGCTTGCTAAATAAAGCCTCCTGTATCCTCCAGGCCCAGCCTCTTCCTCCTAAGACAAGGGGCTGTCACCAGGCTACCCCACACCACGGAAGCATCCCAAGTATTTGAAATTGATTTGAATATTACCTACAGATCACTGCTGCGGAACTCATGTTTGAGAAATAATGTGAATCCATTGCCATCGATTAGCTAATTTATGTTCTACAACTAATCGAAGCACAAATCTCATTAGCCACAGGTCAGTAAGGCTCGGAGAGAAAAAGACAATCATTTTGGTAGCCCAGTTGGCTGTAAAGGCACAATTAGAAGCTGCTGATTTTCTGGGCTTCTCTCTCCTTTTGCCCAAGCTGACTGTAAAAGGAAAGAATAGCCAGCCAGTCTCCCAGGGTCCTGAGGCCACTTGGAAAAAAGAGCTGTCAATTCGATGATCCAAAGCACCTCTTTTATTTAATATAATAACAACAAAGGCAAGCTTATTGTTTCTAAAAGCATAGAATGCCCACCAGCTAGTGGTACTGGGGAGAGGTGAGTTCTCATGGGGGAGGAGTGAGGCTTTCCACACCCTCATGCTATGTGCATTGAACTATTTCCCAGAGCACAAGGAAGCCGTGTGTGAATCAATTAGGCTTTGCGGTCCAGACGCACCTGCTCTTCACCCAGGATCTGCTTCATTCCTCCAGCTCCATTTAGATCAATTGATACAGAGACTTTTAAACCAAGTTTAAATATGGATAGTGATTGGGAAATGACAGAAGGGAGCAAACTCCCTGGGCCAGGAAGCGGCTCGGTGGGTAAAGTGTTGGATGCACAGGCGTGACACCCTAAGTTTACATCCTCAGCATGCTCCTGAAAAGCCCAGCTCAGCAGCACTTGTCTACAACCTGGAGCTGAGGCAGGAGGATCACGGGGGCTTCTGAAGAAGACAATCTGTTGACTCCTGGACTCCACACACACATGCACAGGCAAGTGCACCCATACACATGTGCACACACATGTACACACTCATATACACACAGACACATGTAAAAGTCCCTAATTTTTATGAAAATAAGGCTTCTGGCCACAAGCTCTTCTTGTTAAAAAAAAAAAAAACAGTGTCATTTTAAAAGTGGTTCCCACAGCATCCCACACATGCTGAAAAGCACAGGCTTTCTGAGTCCTCCATCTCACTTCATGATAGATCAAATGGGGAAATTTGCTAAATAAGGAATAGAGCCCAAGCTGAGATTTTTTTTCTGGATAAACAAATAGGAAAACAGCAGAGTGAACTCCAAATGTTTCCACTGACCCATCATTTCTAGGTCACTGCAATGCCATACCAAGTCCAAAAAGGGCATTACTGGCAGCTGTCTGTGCCTATTTCAAAGATCTTAATCCATGTTCCACTGAAACAATGAATGGTCCACATTCCTTTGGGGCCATGATACAGGCAATTTTCCTGTGACCAGAAGAGAAAGAGGCTATCAGGGTTAAGAACATGATAAAGTCACCCACGCTTCCCCACTGAAACTTGGTCCTAAAGTGACAAGATAAACAACAGTCGCGTGTGACTATTTTTAAATTATTTTACTTTACTGACAGGGCTTTTAGACTCTGAGCATTTTTCTTTTTTACGTATGCATGTGCGTATGTGAGTCACATGTGCATGTGTGTGAGAGGCCAGAGGGCAACAGCCTCTGGTGGTGTTCCTCAGGCACCGTCCACCTTCCTTTATTTCTTGCTCGTTTTCAAGACAGGGTCTCTCAGTATCCTGAAGCTCACCAACTAGGCTAGACCAGCTGGACACCATGCCCCTGGAATCCACCTGCCTCTGCCACCCCAATGCTGAGATCACAAGGCCTGCCACCTCTTCCAGCTTTTTTAAAACATGGTTTCTAGGTGTTGAACTCAAGTTCCTATGCTTACATGGCAAGTCCTTTACCAACTGAGTATGACAGGTTCCCCGCACAACTGACGCCGTGTTGGAAGCACCATTCTGACCTTAGAACCCTGCATGTAGGCCCCAACACCTGCCACAGTGGGAACAAAGACCTAATCCACCAAGAACCTGGGCCATAGTAAAGTCTCTTGCTCTTTGGCTTCTGAAGTTTGGCTTCTTGCTGCCTGTTCTTGCTAACTGAAATATGTCAACCAGGATGTGATTTTTGCACATGAAAGGAAGAGGATGGTGAGACTTGGGGCTGGATGATTTGGGTAAGTTCTCCAGGCAGCTGCTGACCGGCAATACAGACTTTCCAGTGAGCTTCAAGAAGATCTGTGTGTGTGCTCTGGGGAGGCCACCTCTCCACGGAGTTGTCCTCCCACCCCTCTGAACATTTGCAAACACTAGTCAATCGCCTTGGGTCATCTTTGTCTATTCTTCAGAACCCCAAATCTCAGAAATGAAAGCAGGTGCTTGTAGTTCCCTCTCAGGGCTCTAACCCTCAAGGCTGAAACTCACAGACACACCCACCCAGCATCTGTTTGCCGTGCCACGGACTGAGCAACAGCATCTGCCTGACACCAGCATCCCACGTCACATAGGGAAAGAGATCCAGAGACAGCTCAGTGGCAAAACTGTGGCCCTGCCATCAACGCTCTTGCCACTGTCGTCCGTGTGCCCACACATCCAGAGAGCAGCTGCTCCCACACGTGGCCCTCTCTTCCCCAGCTGAATGTGTGGATCATGCAAGCTCTGCTCTCCCGGCACCTTCAAGTCTTCTCTCTCACTTGAGCTCAGTTTCTCAGCAGCGTCTTAACATTCCTAAGTCTCTGCCTCTCTCCGCAACTCTACCGTCTGAGAGCCAGACAGAAACTGCTGCTGCCGTCTGGCCCCTCTCGGCCCTGCCTGTTCTTTTTACTCATGCACGTGGTGGACCCATCTCTCACCAAGAGACACAGAATAAGATCAACACTGCTGATGGTACCTTCTACTCAGTCCTTCAACCCTCATGCACACACAAGCGGAGCACGATCCTGAATTGTGTGCTCAGGCCATTATCTAAATAACCTTCAGTACTGGTGAGTGATGGTTCGGTGTCTTGGGTTTTACTTTGTTCTCTGTGGTCACCTGTGCATAGGATTTTTCATTTAACATTGAGTTTCAAAGATCTGTGTGGCATTTGTTAGGCTCCAGTAGGATCTACAGTACAGATCTTTATTTTCCCTGCAAGGATACTACTTCACCTAGTATCTGTCCTTTCTCTTATCAGTAGGTATCAGGGTTGTCCCAGGTTTTTACTGTTGTAGCATCTTAACTCCTGCTCCATACAAGTAAAAGTTTCTCAAAGACAGACACCTCAGAGTAGAGCTGCTGGCTTGTGTGCGTGCACGTGTGTGCGTGCGTGTGTGTGTATGTGCACACGAGCGCACATGTGTGCATGTAGCTTTGTCAGTCAATGTCAATTCTTCTCCTATTCTTTCTCGCACGCACCATATGTAAGACATGATTCCCCATCCCCTCACTGTGATGGTTAGTCTTCAGAGTCAACTGGATGGGATGTAGAATCAACCTGGAGATGGCACTCTAGCACATCTGTGAGGGCATTTCCTGAGAGGATTAACTGAGGGAGGAAATCAGGCATCACAGTAATGAAGAGGCCTGAGGAGAGTCAGTGTTGCCTCCTGTCTTTCTTTCTTCCTGAATGAATGTGTCATCTATGGCTCGTCCTCCACTAACATCAGACTCCAGCTTCTTCAGCCTTCTGGCATGGACTCCACACCAGCTGCAACTCTCCGAGGATCTTCCAGGCCTTCAGTGACAGACTGGGACTGCCACGGCTTTCAGTCTCATGGTCTGAGCTGTTACCTGGTTCTCAGTGTCTCCAGCGTGCAGATGGCCATTGTTGGATTAGCCAGCCCTGTCCTGAAAGCCAGTCTAATAAATCTCCCTTTATAGTAAACACTCATTCTATTGATTGCATTTCTCTCGAGCAGTGGTTCTCAGCTTCTGGGTTGCGACCCCATTGGGGGGTCACATGTCTGGTACCCTGCATATCAGATATTTACATTATGATCCATAACAGTAGCAAAATTACAGTTATGAAGTAGCAATGAAATGATTATATGGTTGGGGGTCAGCACAACATGAGGAACTGTACAGCATTAGGAAGGTTGAGAACCAGTGTTCGAGAGAAAACCCCACCTAATGTAACCTTGCCTGTGCAAGGGATAGCCAGACAGGTTTATTAATTTTTTTATTTGTATGTGTGTTTTGCCTGCATGTATGGCTGTGTATCACATGTATGTCTGGTGCCCAAGAAGGTCAGAAGAGAGCATCAGATCGCCTGGAACAGGAGTTACAGCTGGTCATGAGCCACCCCGCGGTGGCGGGGAAATAAACTCTGCAAGCCCTTTGCTCTGGCCCGTGCTTAGGTTTAACTTGGATGTGACTTTAATCTGCATTTTCCTGACTACAGATGAGATTAAGCAACTTTTCATATGCTAATTGGCCATTCCAGGTTATTCTTCCATAAAACGCCTATTCAAGGCTCTGACTGATTTTCCATTGTTTCGTTTCTGTTGCTTGCTCCCATTTGTCTGGATTCTGTATACTAATATCTGCTCTGTATGTTGCAAGCACCTCAGTTGTTTGTTTGTTTATTTTAGGAAGTTCCAAGAGTCTTGGTGTCTTGTATCTTGCCAACCTGTGTTTTGCTTAAAACCCTGGTATCACAGGTATTGTCTATTTTCTTCTTTAAAATGTTGCTTTTGGCTTTTGCATTTACTCCATGTGTGAGTGACTTTGAGGATGGGGAGCAGAGGGATCTTATCTCGTTTCCCTCATACAGTTAATCAACATTTCCAGCATCTTTTGATAGGGCATTCTGTTCCTTCTCCCGGTGGACTCCAGTACAGTTGGTAGCTGTGTCTGCTCCTGGGCTTCTGTTTGGTTTTGTTCATTTTTGCTATATGGCCAGTACTACACTATCTCCATGATTTATATGCAACTTTATAACCCGAGCTAACATTTTTTAGAGCATGGACTCCCCTCCAGTCACATATAATTTATTTGACTATGTTCACAGTTTGTTTTCCAAGAGGGCCAAGTAGGAGGAGGACGAATATGGAAAGTGGGTGTGGCGGTTTGTCTTGGCTACTTTTCCTACGGCTGTGATAAGAGGATCTAACAAAAGCCACTTCAGGGAGAAAGAGTTTCCTTGGCTCAAAGTTCAAGGGTACCATCCATCATACCAGGGAAGTCACAGCAGCAGGAGATTGGGCAGCTGTTACATCACATCCACAGTCAAGAAGTAGAGAGAGAGAGAGAGATGATGATGATGTTCACTCTTTTCTTTGTAAACAGCTCAAGATTCCAGACCGGGGAATGGTGCCGCCCACAGGGGAAAGTCCAGCACAGGGAATGGTGCCGCCCACAGGGGAAAGTCCAGCACAGGGAATGGTGCCGCCCACAGTGGGAAGGAAAGTCTTCCACCTCAGTTAAGCTCATCCCAGCACACAGGTATGCCCAGAGGCCCTTCTCCCAGATGATTCTAAATCTCATCAAGGTGACAGTTGTGATTAACCATGACATGGCTGCTTTCTGCACACCAGGCCCTATGCTAAGTGCCTGAAACACTTAACATCCCGTCTAAACCACGAGACACTACAGTGTTCTTTCTTTTCCTTTTTCCCTACTTTTGCTTTGTAAATAAGAAAACTGAAGCTTTGAATGGTTTAATGACTTAGCATGTTCAATCACACATCAAATAAAAAGCAGAGACCAAAACCCTAACTCAGGTCTAGCCACTCCCAAGCCCACACTCTTATACTTTCGTTCAAGAATCTTGTCAGATCCATCATTTTCTGTGCCACTGAACTTGCTTAGCCCCCTTAGTTTGGAAACTGCAGCCGAGGGTCTGAGGCTAGGCCTTCACTTGGGAATTTTTTTGATGCTGAACTGCCTGGCCCACATAAACCCCTCCCGGTTACATGAATTCTCCCCCAGCATGTATGGTCAGCCTGGCTAACTAGCCTTTGTGGGACATTTCTCTCTAATTGTGAAGCATTTTCTGCTCAACCTGGGCTGCAGCAGGGGAGGAGCAGGGAGGTAAAGTGGGAGCATTCCAGACAAGACTCGACATCCTGTCTACAGCTTTTGCCCAGCAACTCAAGAAAGTGCCTGCAATGAGAGCCGAGCTGTCCCTTCAGATGAGAATAACCGCGTGCCCTTTCACATAATAAACCTCCCAGGGCTGGTGGATTCGCCGGCTTTAATTATGTGGTGGAGGTCAAATATATTTCACGGACAAAAGCAATGATAGGCAGGGTTTTCACACAAAAGATTTCAGCTCATTTGAGATTTAACCATTTTTAAATTTAATAATTTTTTTAAAGCCACAATTGCAGAGGTCAGATCTAATTCTACCACCTATTAGGAGCTGCCAAACCCAAGGCTGTAGCTAAAAGCTAGGGGGCGGGGAACGATGACGCACAAGGATGAGGCTGACAGAAGAACAAGGAAAGGTCCAGGGTCCTAGTGTGGCTGAGCGTGGGTTCCTTCAAGGAACCACAATCATTGATTAGCATTGGTCTCATTTCCTGGCCAGTTCTAGAGGCAAATGTGAACTTGCACTTCCAGGTACTTCAGAATGTTTTCCTGTTCAGCAGATATTTCCTATGTCAGCTTCCCATCCGGATCTGTTACTTTATTCTTAACACTGTCATGAGACTCATCGTTACATATTAAAACACCAGTTGAAGACAGAAAAGCCTTGTCTGCAATGTCCAGACAATGTACTTTCCTTTAATTTTTTTTTAAATGTATTATTAGTCAGGGTTCTCTAGGGGAACAGATAGAATGAATCTATTTAGACGTAGAAAAGGTATTTATTAGAGTGACTTACAGGCTGTGGTCCAGTCAATCCAACAATGGCAATCCACTAACAGAAAGTCCCAGAACCCAGTAGCTGTTCAATTCACGAGGCTGAATGTCTCAGCTGGTCTTCAGTATACATTGGAATCCCAAAGAAGCAGGCTCTAATACCAGTGAAGAAATGGACTTGCCAGTGAGAGCGAGAGCAAGTAGGCAAAGAGAGCTTCCTTCTTCCGGGTCCTTTATATAAGCTGCCACCAGAAGGTGAGGCCCAGATTTAAGGTATGTCTTCCCACCTCCAAAGATCTGGATTTAGGGTGGGTCTTCTGACTTCAAATAATTCAATCAAAAAGTAACCCTCACAGGTGTGCCCAGCAGTTTGGCTTTAGTTCATTCCAGATGAAGTCAAGCTAAGAACCAACAATAGCCATCCCGGACATGACGTGGGGGAGGTGAACCTGCACGTGTCATGTGCCACGGAATGACACATGCAGAGGACAGCTTTGTGAAGATGGCTCCCTCTCTCCCCTCTATGTGGGTCCGGGGATCCAACTCAATTGGCTCATCTTGCTATTCTCCTCTTCCACTGAAGAAATAAGAAGCCAAATCGAAAACAGAATCTCCCGGGGTCCCAAGAGAGGTGGCCAAGAGCCCTTAGGGAAAGTGAGCCCATGAGTCCAGATACTAGGGATCTTGACAAGGGACCCACACCCCAGCCATATAATTCTTTGCTTCTTTCTTAAAGGAAAAGGGATGTAGAGAAGTCATTGAAGAGAAGGGACTAGCAAGATGACTCAAGGCTGAATGTAAGTCAATCCCGAGTCCCCACTGCCCTGACTCTTCTCTCTCCACTTGCCCATCCTTGCCCAAAGCGGAACCTGCACCAAAAGCCCACCCAGGCTTTTTATCTTTTTATCTACTGGATTGGTCTGAAGGCTCAGATATAAGAGATGGGAAGAGAGAGATAGGGACATTTGGGTCCAAGGACCTAAAATATTAGACAGGTCACTTAAACAAACCGTATAAAACTTAATCCATAATAAAAAAAAATACTCTCTGCCGAAACACAGCAGGATGCATCAACAGGATCTCTCTGTTCCCACTCCTGCCTGCACTCACAGGAACTCAGTTTCCCCTTTAGAGCCACTGTGACATTTCTAAAGTGAAAATACGCTCACCTCGTTTCTGTTGCCATGGCTCTGGGACCAAGTCCCATCTCCTCACTCAGGCATTCAAGCATCCAGGACTCTCCAGAGTCTATGTTGCCACATCTAGATGTCCCTACGATGTGCCGGACCTCACCTTAGAATGCCCATCCAGCTGCTGCTCCCCACCAACTTTACTTCCCCCCACTCCAGGAAGGTATTAAGTCTCCTACTTGGGATGAGCACTTGGTAGACACCAGTATCTCTATCACCAGGTGTCTTGTCTAAAGTCCAAATAGATGCAGATAAAGATGGAAAGTCAAAGTCCCCAGACACTGGGTGACTAAACCAAACCAGGATGTCAGGATGCCAGGATGCCAGAATAGGACAAATTCAATCCCATCACTCTCCTGAGATGAGGGAGACATCTCCAAACTTCCTTTAGCCTTCTGTGATGTGTTATAGTCTGGTTGACTTGTCAAAAGAGAGCCCCTAAAACCAAGGACTTGGTTTCAGTTGTCTTTGCATTCCTAGCTCCTGGACAAAAAGAAGGAATAAATCGTCCGGGGAGGTAATTATTGGTAAATGTAACAGCCACAAAAGAATCCCACGATTCTGCAGAAGCACACACTGTACGGTTGTTCCGAAAGGTCCCATCTGCACAGTGGATGTATATATATACAGCCTCTCGGCACTCCTACAATGGCTGATGTACTGAAGAAATCACCTTTAGCAAGGTTTGGTCTCCTGCTCCTTCCCCCTCACTATTCCAAAGGCTTCTTAGTTCTTGCAGTTAGCTGTGTAATCAGGACCTAATTTTGAATCCTCTATTAAATATATTAGAAAAATTAATTAGCTGCCCAATTCAATGAGTTTTGCTGCACATGGATTATAAATTATATTTATCCAGATGTTTAGCAGGTCCATACCAAACCATTTAAACATAAAACAGATAAGTTCTTTACATCTAATTTTCGGCTTCCCAAGGATCAGTCCTCAGCAGATGGCTGTGCAAATGAACGCTAGGAAAAAATTAAAGGCTGTCTGTATCTTTCAAATTGACATGGTGAGCAGTTGGGTTCTGCTGAAACTAAGAATGACCACAAAATGTAATTATGATTGTAATGAGAATGGTTAAGCTTAAACTATTTCTCATTTTCATTGCAGTCACTGCCACAAGATGGAGTGGAGATTAATGCCAGGCCATTTCCTGTCCTTGTTATATTCTTTGTCATTAGAATTAAACATCATCATTTGAGCATCTCATGTATACTAAGAAGGATGGTCAGGGAGGAGTGGCCAGAGCACCAGGCGGATCTCTGACTGCTCCACTGACTCCTCTAAGGTGGAAGCATGAAGGAAATCAGGCCCCAAATCTCACATTTCAAGCTCCATTATGACAGAAATAGAGCGAGGAACAAGAAGGGGAAAAAAGGCAGATATTGGCCAGAAAGGACAGCTATGAACTTTGTCAGCTCTTAAGGGGCTTGGGGACCGTGATGAGTGGCAAAAGGGAGGGCAGGATGGGTTGAGGATAGGATAAAGGGAACAGAGGTGGGAAAGTTAAAGAAAATAAAAATCATACTGTCATCCACGGAGGTGCATGGTGGGTCTACAGTGTGTATTAGTTTTCTGATCACTGGGACCTAAGGCCGGACAAAGGGCCACTTAATTGAGGAAGTATTTCTTTTGCTTCACGGCAAGAAGAAAGGCCGTCATAATGGGAAGCCATGGTGGTGTGGGTGTGTGGAGACTGTGGGGGCAGAATCATGACGCTGCCTGCTCACACCTCAGTGGACCAGAAAGAAGAGAAAGTGGACGATCCATCACTCAGTTGGCTTCTCTCTTTTCGCTTCTATTCTGTCTAGCATCTTAGCCCATGTGACAGTGCCACCCTCATGCGGGATGAGTCTTCCCTCCTCAGCCAAATCAGTCTGGAAACACCCTCACGGTCATGCCCGGAGCTATGTGACTCCTGGGTGATTCTAAATCCAGTCAGGGTGACAATAAAAACCAGCAACCATACACGAGAAAACCACAGAGGTGAAAGAACCGAGACCAACAGACCAGCCCATCTGATGGAAGTACTGAGGCCTATGCACAGAAGCAGCCAGCATGCTTCTCAACCCAGTGCACCAGACAGAAAGCTATGTGGACTTGGGAGACCCAGCTAAAACCGTCTCTCACTTCCGGTAACACCAACGATGCTGCGACATCTCCATCTGCTTCCATGTCTATTTTCACCTGGCCCATGGCTCTCAGGGAGCCATCACTTAGAGGAGCTGAGTGGGTACTTACCAAATGTTTGCTAGGGGGATAACTGGCATGTCGCCATCATTTGAAGGTGTTACCGGCTCTTACACAGTTACCACTTGCCCACTTGGAAGCAATTAGCCAACACCCATGGAACCTAACTTCCATAAGCCAGAGCTAATTCACGGTGTTGGCTAGGACAGCATTTTGCCTCTTGGTTCTTTATGCACTGCTGAAAGTCGAGGGACGGCATTAACAATTAGCATGTTGAAGGCTGAGACACTGGAAGAGGGGCGGGGTTTACAGAGGAAATTTGAGTGTTCTTAGCACGGTCAAGAGAGAAGGTCTGGACTGCTACACTTCATTTCCTTTTTCGATAATTGGTTAGCATGGTTGAGCACTCCTCCTGAGCTTACTGGAAATCTAAGTCATAGTCTCCACCTAAGTTTGTAGTCAAGTTGATGGGTTGGGGTGTTGCTGAGATATAGAGGTTCTTCCTTTATTCTAGGTTCCAGATCTTTTTCAAATGTATTGTTCACAATACATTTCTCCTATTCTGTGGGTTGGGTTTTGGGGTTTTTTTTGTTTGTTTGTTGTTTCTGAAACAGAGACTAATATAACCCAGGTTGGCCTCAAACTTCCTTGTAGGCAAGAATGAATTTGAACCTCTGGTCTTTCTGCCTCCATTCCAGAGAGCTGGGATTACAGGTGTGCACCACCACCATGGGTTTATGTTCCGGGTTTATGCAAAGCTAGGGATGGAACCCCGGGTTTCATGCATCTCCAGCTTCCAGTGTTTCCACTTTTTAATAACATACAAAGGTTTGTGGTCCTGATGAAGTCCGAGTTATTTTGCCTTTGGTTGTTAGTTTTAGTTTTCTATCTAATAAATCATTATTTAATTCACTGTCACAAGAATTTCCAGTTTCCTTCCAAGAGCTGTATAGTCTCTGTTCTTTGATTAAGATCTTTTTAATCCATTTTCACTTAATTCTGTCAGTGGTGTAAGGCAGGGGCACCTTCCTCTCTGTGTAAATAACCAGTTTTCTCAGCACCGCTTGTTGACAAGACTGGCCATGTCCCCACTGAAGAGCTGGAGAGTTGTTGTCATAAGTCATAAACACACAAACCCTGCCTCTGTGCTTCCAATTCTAGTCTACAAGTCTGTATCTGACTTGAATCAACACTCTGCAGCTTGGCCCACTGTGTGAACCACTGAATAGAGTGTTTGAAGTTGGAGAATGCGAGTCCTCCAACTTGGTTATCATTTTACAAAATTGTTGCGATTCTCTTGAAAATAGCCAGTTGGGGTTTGAATGAAGATTGTTTTGGCTTCAAAGATCAACTTGAAGAGGATTATAGTCTTACCAGCACCAAATCTGCTAACCCATGGACACCAGATGGTCTTCACTTACTTAGGTCCTCCTCTAGTTCACCTTTATTTTCTAGTTTTCTGTGTACAAGTCAGTCTCACAATTCTTCTGTTAAATATCCTCCTTAGATAGTTCACCCTCTTTACTGCAATTGTGAGCGAGATCATTTCATCCCAGGGCTCATCGTGATCCCCATGCATTGCTCTTGCATTCTACAGCATTCATGCATCCTTCCTTAGCTCCAATGCGGAGGGGAAGGGAGAGTCTGACTTCCCCGTACAAGCCTGTGGTTTCTGCAAATAGAGACTCTTTGCTGGTCCTTTGGAATTTGGATCCTTTTTGCCTCTCTTGCTTAGCTAATTGTTCTCACTGCATTAACTTAAAATGTGTCACACACACACACACACACACACACACACACACACACACACACACACCAACAGAATCATGAGCACATGGAATTGAGGCCTGGTCATACTTCCCTCATTGTATAGTTATCAAACACAACCTGATCTACAAGAAATGTCTAGTGGATATTTAGTGAATATAAGAACAAGAGACTATACATTTTACTTTTAAAAAAATATGAATTTCTAAAGAAAAACATAGAATTAACTCACCAAACATGATACACATTTTTAAATTTAGTTAGCATACAATATCCATCCATACGTAAGGATATAGTATGATAATCTGGCACATGAATAAATATATAATGATAGAATTTAGGCGATTAGTATTTCCATCTCCTCAAAGATTTACCAAGTCTGCTCTGTTTTGCTGTATTGAGAGAGAGTCTCACTATGTAGCTCAGATGAACCTTGAACTCATCATCCTCCTGCCTCAGCTTTTCAGGTGCTGAGATTATAGCAGCAAACCACTGTGCCCACAAGATTTGTCCTTTCTATGAGCTGGCAGCCCTTGACTTCCTATCTTCTTATTTCAAAATATATTCTAAGTCTTTCTAAACTACAATGACCATGCTGGGAACTCACCTTCCTCTCACTGCACCCCGACCCAGTCTTTGTGCTCCCCAACCCCTTTCTTCTATGAGATCGATTCTGATTGATTTTTTTTAGCTTCCACAAATGAGTGAGAACAAGTGATATTTGTCTTTCTGAACCTGGGATATTTCATACTTTTTTTTTAATGTGAGAAAGCAGGAATACCAAAGATGCCTATGAAATATTCTTACCCTCATATAAATTTATTGGAGCTAATCCTAGCTGTAGGAAACACATGCCATAAAGGTATAGACGTGACGACACAGCAAGGAAGCTGATGGGTGAATTCAAATGCAGCCCCTTTCTACATGGTAGCTGGTCCATCTCTCCAAAACAGAGTAACGTGAGAGAATAAAAACCTGTGTGAGGCTATTCTACAATAAAAGATACGTAATGAGAATCATAAACAATTGTATTATTTGCTTTGAAAATATACACCCAGGAGAGATACTTAGCAATTTAGAGAACTTGCTTTTACGGAGGACCCAGTTTGAGTTCCCGGCTCCTACGAGGCTGTTTACAATCATCTATAACTCCAATTCCAGGAGATTCACCACCCTCCTAACCTCTGCAGGCACCACACACACATGTAGTACACATATATACATGCAGACAAAACTCATACCTATAAAATAAAATAAATAACTCTAAAAGAAATATACACCCAAGGACTAGGGAGCAAACTCAGTCTAACAGTGTCTAAAGAGGATTACCATTCTGGTGACATTCCGTATTAAACATATATGATTCTTATATTCACTTTCCCTTCCTATTTTAAGAGAAATATACCCGAGAAAAGAAAATAGTTACATAAACCATTAAGAAAGCATCTAGGGGCTGGGGAGATGGCTCAACTGGCCAAGTGCTGACTGGGCAAGCACGAGGGCCCGAGTGAGCATCCCTACTACATATGTCAAAAAAGTCAGGCTCAGTAGCATGTGCCTGAAATCCCAGTAATGAGGGGCAGAGACAGGATCCTGGGGGAACTGCTAGCCAGGTCCTGGGGAGAACAGCCAATTGGTGAACTCCAGGTTCCATGAGAGGCTCTATCTTAAAAGGTAAAGTGGAAGCCAGACAGTGGGTGGCACAGGTCTTTAACCCCAGCACTCGGAAGGCAGAGACAAGTGGACCTCTGTGAGTCTGAGGCCAGCCTGGTCTACAGAGTGAGTTTCAGGACAGGCCCCAAACCTACAAAGAGAAACTCTGTCTTGAAAAAGAGAACAGACAAACAAACAAACAAACAAAGATAAAGTGGAGTTTGATTGAGGAAAACACCTGACAATGACCTCTGACCTCTGCACATTCACATGTATGCATGCAGCATACATACACACATACATATACACATTATATATATTATATGATATATTATAAAATATTATATATATTTATATGTGTATATAAAATATTCCCAACTTCCTGTCCTCTCTGACCAACCTCTTCCTATTGGAGGATGGCACGCCCCAGCCCACTGGGCACAGGGTAAGTAAATGAGAGATGAGAAGGACGGGGTGATCCCTTCCCAGCTGGAGCCTGAAGCTGAAGCTCTGTTTAGCCCATCTCTCTTCCCGGAAAGGAACTGTTCTTTTAATCTTGGTCCCCACTGCTGACCCCAGCCAGTCCATAATGCACATGAAGTCTGAGCTAGTGGTGAGGAGCATGGTGCTCGGAGGTAGTCTGCGACAATAGCTTAAGCTGGCTAATACAAACAATCAATATTAGATACTATAATGGAAGTGCCCATAATCTGTAAACATTCGTGTTTAAGATTGTGGAGATGAAGTGTCTACGGTGGACAAATTTTCAAGATGGCCCCAAGATTCCTATCATTGATTTGAGGTCCTTTATAGTCATCTCTTCTCGAACAGAGGCAAGACCTAAGAATTAGATGGGATAGTGTCTCTAGGATAGACGTGATGGTCAGCTTTGTCACTTTGATACAACCTAGAATCACCTGCGGAGAGAATCTCAGTGAGGGATTGTCTACTTTGGGTTGGCCTGTGGGTATATCAATGGAGGATTGTCTACTTAATTGATGTGGGAAGGCCCAGCCCAGTACAGGCAGCATCATTCCCTTGGCAGGAGTCTTAGACTGTGCAAGAGGGAAGAAATAAAGCCGAACACAAGAAGGCAGGTGAGCAGACATGCATGTGTTCGTTGCTCTCTGCTCTTGACAGTGGATGAGATATGAGCAGCTTTTTTGGTATCCCTGCTTTGACTTCCCCACAATGGTGGACTGTGTCCTGGAAGTGTAAGCTGAAGCAAACCCTTCTCTCCTCTAAGCTGTGTCTGTCAGGGAATTTTGTCACAGCAACAGAAATGAAGGCAGAATGACATGCTACTTATCAATTGACTATGAGTCAGTTCATAGAGAGACTCCTAACTGCGCCTCACCTCATTGGGTAAGCTCTAGAAGAAGGTAAAAGGCCAGAGATTCTCCTGTAGAACTCCAAGGATGGGCAAACGGCCATGGTGTGTAACTGCCTGTTCAGAGGGATAGCCATAGATGCCAAGATCTTAACCTCTCAGCCCCTGGGACCACATTCTGGCAACAACCTGTGAGCTCAGAACAGTCCAAGGCAGTGACAACCTAGATTGGTTGATTCCCTGATGGCATCTTTGCGGCCCCTCACAGAGGATCCAGCTAAGTTATGGCCATGCCTCTGCATCATGAACACTGTGACACAATCAACACGAACTGCCTAAGGAGCTCAGTCATGGTGATTTGTTGTTGCTAGGTAGACACGATGTCTATGATGTTCTTTAAAATAACTTAAAAATGACTTGAGAGACAAACCAGGCAAATGTGACCTATCTTATTTCTGCTTCAATCTGAGAGATGGGCTTCTAAAGTTCATTGGGATAGTCTGCTCACTTTTCTGAAAATTTGAAACATTTCATAATAAAAAGTTATTTGAAGGTATGTTATGAGCTGTTCATTTCTCCTAGGTCAGCGCTGGCAAGTCCATTCACTTTTGGCCTTCGAGCCATCAGCATAGTGCCTACCATTAATGCATGCTCCAAAAATCCTTATTAGATCAATTAACTGTCCTAGTGATAAGGATGGGGTATCAATCTGATTGTTACAGTTGGCACATGAGTTTATTACAAACTCTAAAAGTCACTTTGCAAATGCAAGAACCGAGGTCAGGAGCTTGTGACTCAAAGTCAAGTGGCAGGCCAGACTGGGATTCCCATCTTCTGAGTCCTGATTCAACATTCCCTGGCTTTGGAGTCTATCTGCCATCGGGCTTCTCCATGGGATTCAGTGGGGCTGCTTCATGCTGGTTTATCAGGAGAATTTACGTGCAGGGCCCCAGTCATATTGAGACATCCGTTAGGAAATCCAGGCAGGCAGGTTAAATGTTAATTTCCTTTCTACTGTACCATTTTCTAACCTCCTTCGATGAATCAAAGTGAGTAAAAGGTTCTTCACTTGCTGACATAAAACAAATTGAACAAATTACGTTACTTAACTGAGGAAGAACCAGTCACACCACTGATTCTGGCCCAGCCTCTGCTGGGCTCTTCCTCTTTATTAACATTCATTTGCAAATGAGTTTGCATTTCTAATGTAGCAGGCATTGATCTCATTAGCATATTCCAACTGCATCCCTTCCCGGGGCCTGTTCCTGGGTGCACTGTGAACCTGCCTGACAGGGTGCTTTGAGGTAGCTTAGCACATCCTCCCAGGCCATGAATCACAATCAAAGCCAGACTGTGAATCAGAGCTGAGGGTAGAAACCATTTCTAACGATGACATCAGTAACTTCAGAGCTCTCAGGGGGGCTCATAACAGAGTGGGTGGAAAGCAGGGAGGAACCATGCCTTGGTCCCCTCATTCCTAAGCCTTTGTGTCAAACCAGGGAGGCCTGGGCCTGTCCTCCAGTAGCCCCCATAAGATCACAGGGTTTTCATGTCACAGATAGAGATAACCAATGACCCCACAGAGTTCCCTTCACAGCTGCCCTAGAAATGACCAGCTGACGTGTGTCTGAAGGATTGGGGATCAGAAGTAGGGTGTCCTCAAGATGCCCCTAATAGGACCTCAACAGAAGCCAAAATGGCCTCAGATAATAAAAGCTTAAATTTTCCCATCTTGGGGGTCTAGTCAGAATGTAAAATGTTCCCCATCAAGTCTGTGTTTAAACACTTACTCCACAGCTAGTCGTAGACGTTGTAGAACCATCAGGAAGGAAGGCCTAGCTGTCAGTGTAGATCACTGGGGCGGGCTTTGATGAGGACACTCACTTCCAGTGTAGGCCAGAGCTTTCTGTCCCCTGGTCCAAGGATGTGTGAGAAGCCCTAGCTCCCGCCATCATGAGCCTGACCATGCTCCCTTTCCCTCCCCCCATGAAACAAATTGAACAAATTACTTAACTTAGGAGCCATTAGTCACACCACTGACTCTGGCCCGGCTTCTGTATTAACATTCATTCACAAATGAGTTTGCGTCTCTAATGTACCAAATAAAAGCCCAAATCAGCTTTGATAATGGCAACTAGTAAAGTACCTGTCATAGTTACTATTCTATTGCTATGAAGAGGCACCGTGACCAAGGCAGCTTATAAAGGAATACATTTAATGGCTCTGGAGCAGTAGCTGAGAGTTTACATCTATTCCATAAACAGTAGTCAAAAGAGAGAGAGACTAGGCCTGGCATGGGCTTTTGAAAACTCACAGTCTGCGCGTGCACACACACACACACACACACATACACCCCACACAACACACCTTTTCCAACAAGGCCACACCTCCTTATCTTTCTCAGTTACACCAACTGGGGACCAAGCGTTCACACACTTGAGCCTGTGGAGGTCAGAGGTCATTCTCATTCAAACCACAACAGTAAGTAGCCGCAGCTCTTTATTTGCCTCTCTAAACCTCTGCCTTCCCAAAGACAACACTCATTCAGACATCCTGGGCTTAATAAGATCATCACTAAGAAGTTCTGCTAAAACGATGTCTGAGGCGACGGCTGTGTCAGAAAAAGGCTTGAGACGCAAGTACAGAGATCCGTGTTCCATCACCAGCCCCCATAGAAAACAGCTGGGTAGGACATTGTGCGCCTGTGGCCTCACCACTGGAAAGGTGGAAACAGGAGGATTCCCTGGAGCTCCCTGCCCAGGGAGCTTGACTTGCTGAGTCAGTAAGCTGAGTCAGTGCAGTGAGAGAGAGCCTGTCTCAAAAAGCAAAGGTGGAGGAGGACAGCCAACATCGACCTCTCGACTCTACACAAATGTGCACAGATATCCTGCACACACTTACACACCAAACAAGTGAATGCATTAAAAGAAAAACACACAGACAACAAGCACCCTGAGGAGCCAAGTTCTAGGCCAGCTCTCCCTGAGCAAGGCTGCCTACAGTTCGTGCATTGTTGATCCAGTTTCACACATTAAGGCTTATTGTGCAGGTGACAGAGCTGGACCCCAAGCCCATGTCTAGGCCTCTCCAGAGGCCCTTCATCTTTCTCTGTGAGATAAAGTCTCGGGAGCCTCTTGTCACTAGAGCAATGGATTCTGTAGGGGAGCCAGGACGCTGACAAATGACACCTGAGGCACCCATCACTAACTTACTCTCCTGGCCTTTTGTAGTTCAGCCTAGCCCAAGGAACAATTGAAGGAGAAGAACTTTAAAAAAAAGAAAGAAAAGAAAAGAAAAAACCACTTTAAATTTCAGACCAATTCAATTTGGGAATATCAGTCGTGAGGTGAAGCTTCTAGACAGGGTTTCTAAATGACTCATCCTCTTCTCTGTCCATTTCAGGGGAAAATGAATGTTGCTGCTAACATTTGACATCAATCGCCCGATCACATGTTGTCCCATCGTTACTCAGCACTGACACAAAGGCAGAGGAAAGAGACCTCTGCTCAAATGGTACTCTCAGACAAGGAACCAATTCTCAGTCCCTGGTAATGACAGAGCAGGGAACAAAATGAAATTTGGCTAAAGAAACCTGGGTGGTGAGTCATGACGGGGAGGAGGTGGAACCAGATGTCACAGAACAGCTTTGTGTGACACCTTTAGTTTGTTCCATTCTATCTGCATACTTGGTTGTATTGTGCCCTTGATGAGCCTGCCTTGGAAAAGTCAGCACCAGGGTGGAAATAGTAAGGCATGCTTTCAACTTTTAGACCAGGCACGCACTCATCCCATAGAGCCCCATGAAGAATATCACGGCTACAGCTGTGATACAAGATAAAAGAGAGCTAACCTGTGAATCCATGGCCAAGCCATGGAAGAGAAGAGCTGGAACAGCTGGGGTTCAGAAGTCCCTGGCAAGCCCCATGCTAGATAAAAGAGCAGGTGAGGTCCTCACTGAGAGGTGAAAAGTTGACAGGTATTGTATGTTCTCATCACTATCGGTCCTGCAGGCAGTTCAATTACATGAGAACATCTCGATATCATGACCCAATTTTAAAATGGCGTTACTGGTAGAGCCAAGAGTGAGTAGGCAGATTGAGGATGCTAACAGCCACAGAAACACTGAGTATTTCCTTCCTTCTCTGCTGTCTAAAGGAAACCATAGAACTGACCTCCAGCACCTTCAGCAAACTCTACCTTCTGAATGGCTTCCATGTGGACCTGGGCTGCCAGAGGCACATATGAAGGATGAGGTAACTGGGAACGGTCCCACTCCTCCCTGACACACCACTTCAGGGACAGACGGCGATGGACAGATCTTTCCTGAGGCAAATATGCTGACGATCAGCCTGGAGTCTTCCTTCTTTGTCTCTGTAAGGCACACAGACAAGAGAGACCATGCCCTGGCTTGGGTCTTAGGTGGAGAGCCTCCACAATAATTCTGTGAGCTTATTTTCCTTGGATAAGTCCATCCTCCATTAGTTGCATTTTCTGGGGGTGCAACTTTTGGAGACCTTGTACTGGGTACTAAGTAGTGAGAGTGAGGGAGCACTACCGCCTCTACAGGCCAGCGATGAGAAGAGTGTCAGGGCTCGGTGACAAGGAAACAGGTGTAGACAAGGTAGTGGACAGATCAGAGAAATGACAATGGCAGAGGTGTCAAATCGGAGACGATATGGTCCCGTTTATGGAGGAGACTTCCCAGGAGCAAAGTGAGCAAGGCTCACTTGGCCAGTGAGCTAAGTCCTGTCAGGAGAGGTGGCTATGCCAATTATCCACAAAGAGGCAGCTGATGGGGCCCTGAGATCACTGGTGCTTACCAAGGAAGATGCACACACATGCAAATATTTATTTGGAACCAATTCTGAATGTGCATAAAGGACAAGAATTTAAATGACTCACAGACGTGAATGGAAATGTGAGGGAGTCCCTTAGGTAAAGGAAACTCTTGCCCTGATGAGTTCTTGTCAAAATATACATGGCCTCGTCTTCATCATTTAATTGTGTGGGCTAATCCCCTCTCTGCCATAGAATATTGGCAGGGCTTGCTTATTTTCCTAAAAGCCTTAAATTCAAATATGTACATTTCTGTTTGCCTGCAATTAGCGTGATGTATCTATTCAGAATAACTACAACATCCCGTCCTGGTAATGAAAAGTGATTAATTACCAATTACACCAAGTATCCAATTTCATGCAATTCACCACTGGGCTGTACCATTGAATTGCTAGCGCTCTAATTGCACACATTAAAAGTTCTAGGTAATTATTGTTGAAAGATCAGTAATATTAAAAATATTGGTTGCAGCTATTATTACATTTGCTCTCGGTACAACCAAGATAGAAATGTCTGCCAGAGCTGCCAGCCACTTCACTGGGCTATTTCTCAGCCTGGTTTTGCAGCAACTGGTTTTATTTCCCTTTCTCGGGGATTATTACAACAAGTCTATTAAGAGCACTGGCCTCCCCGTTCTGCAAAGCTTTCATTAAGTGAAACAAGCTTTAAAAAAAAAATCTCACTGGTATTCGCCTTTAGCAAAGTCTGGAGGTAATTATCTCGTTTACAGATAACTATGTACCTTCCATTTTTCAAAGCACAAAGAGAAAACTGGCACTAAATGACACTTTTTCATCCTCGTTAAATTCACTCGCGAAATATCAAATTAGGAGTTTTCAGTACAAATGCCAGCATGAACTCTGACAGCCGCTATCGACAACAGGACCATTTGAGGGAGCATCCTCACACCCAAAGCAGAAAGCAAAAAAGAATCCCGAGAGTTTGTGAAGGGTTTTTGGTGTTTAAGTCTCCCAACACCTGGGCTATACTTCTAGCTGGCTGATTTATCTGTGCGTCGGGCACAGTCCAGAAAACGGAAGATTCCATGCATACCAAGTGGCTCTGGGCAAGCCAGGGTGGCCAGTCACTGTGGCAAATGTTTGCAGCTCAGAAATAGGAAGGAGTCTACCCAAAGGCAGCCAAGGTAGAGCAGATGCCTAAATGCCACTCAGTGCTCCCACCAATGAGCAATTTAAAGATCAACACAGAAGCAGGAGGCGGGGCTGGATGGGTAACTTTGTGGAGATTGCGAATCCAGAATTCAGAGAGTATGGGTTGCTTTGGCTGGGTGTGAAAGGGTAAATAGGAGCTCACTGGCTACACCAAGAACACCAGAGGAGTTGATGCCTAGCCTTGGGGCTGCATGCTGGTCTTGGAGACAAGGATCATCCGTTTCAGTGGGTCATTACATTTTGGACTGTTATAGAAAGCCTGTCTGCCTGAATAAATAAAATATGGCACCTGGTGATAATGGAGACTTACCATAGGAAATTAAAACACTCAGAAAATTATTTTAAAAGCAGGGAACAAAATTGTACAGAGTCTCTCAACTACATAAAATCACATTCAGGGAAGGCACAGAAAATGCTAGCAGTGGTTGACTTTTCTTCTTGAAAATGTCTACGTTTTCAATAGTGAGCGTGTATTTGTTTGTTTGTTTGTTTGTTTATTATGTCTCCTTACTTATTTGTGGGGTGGATTGTACATGTGCCACAGTGCACTCGTGTCAGTGGTAGGCCTCAGGTCATCAAGCCTACATTTACCCTCCGAGCCATCTTGCTGGCCTATGAACTTGTATTTCTAGTCAGAAAAAAACAACCGTGAAAAAAGTCTGCATCAAATTCAAACCCTATGCAGTGTACGGAAGACAGAGGACAGCGAGTGTTTATCGCACCAGCAAATGTAAGCAGGAGAGATGGCCGACATCTAGAAGGACACCATCAATCTGCAGGTTCTGTGAGTGCTGGTTAATTTTTTGTCAACTTGACACAAGCTGGAGTCATCTGAGAAGACAGGATCTCAACTGAGAAAATGCCTCCATCAGATTGGCCTGTAGGCAAGTCTATAGGGTATTTTCTTGATTAAGAATTGATGGAGGAGGGCCCCGCCCACTGTGGGAGGGTCTGCTCCTGGACAGGTGGGGCTGGGATATATAAGTGAGCAAGCCAGGAGAGCAAACTCGCAAGCAGTTTTCTTCTTGGTCTCTGCTTCAGTTCCTGTCTCTAGGTTCCTTCCCTGACTTCCCTCAAAACTGTAAGATGAAAATAAACCCTTTTCCTCCCCTATTTCCTCATAATAGCAATAGAAACCAAACTAAAAAGTGAGTCACTAAGGTTGTATTTAGAGTCTATAATCACAAAGGGTCTGGAAAGTTTTATCAAGCAGCCTTTTTTTGCTGCCAGCCCCGCCCTCTTCACCTTTCACACTGCGCCAACGGCCTCCAAAGGTGACACTGTGGCATCTGATTGTAGCAAACAGGTTGCTGGAAAGAGCAAGGTACTCAAAGTAAGGACATCCCTCAGCTTAGGCCCACACCCCCACCAGCCATTGGGGGACTCTAGAGGTGGGATGTTACTGTCACATTGAGCTCCCTGTGTGGATGGGGGTTGGCGTTATGTATTCACTAGGCACTTCCTCCACGTGTGCAGCTTTCCTTTTAACATGCTGTAGACAGCAGGCCAACCTACTGTGAGGGAAGCCAGACTATAAAACCTGCCTGATTGATACGGCCCATCACCATTTTTAGGGTCCGTTGCACAAACTATTTTGACAGTTGAGGCTCATAAATTAACGAGCAAGTCCAAAGTGACAGAATGAAGAAGATGTTGTGGTCGCTCCAATTTAACCGCTGGGTGATTGCTCAGAAACTCGGGGTGCAGAAGGCTGCCTCCCTCTTTTGTTCCTGCTTAGCAGGAAGATAAATGTCAGGAAGCAAGGACCCCGGGCACTCAATAATAAAAACCTTTTAGAGAGGAGAGCCTTGCACTAGTTAAGAGAAACCTGCTCCATTTTTCTAGGGGAAAATGGAAGCAATGTTTTCCAAAGGCAGACATCAGCCCCTTATTGAGACTAAAGAGAACGCTGCCAGTGGAAAGAGGGTAGGAAAAAGAAAGAAGAAAGGAGAGAGATCAGAAAAGGGGGCGGAGAGGGGACAGGCTGGCAAGGCTATGAGGACAGGAGTACAAATGGTCGAGGAATTTAAGAGGGGACACCCCTGTACATGCCAAGGTATTGGCAAGTCATGGATCCAAACACCCAGTGAATTATTACAGGACTTCACAGCACTGTGTTTTTTCCAAACAACTGGTGGCTGGGGTATTCAAATCCCTAAAGAGAAGAAACTGATATGTGAGTATGAGGCTGAGATCCTAAAAGGATTTGTGCAGATAGAAGATAGATAGGTAATAGATAGATAGATAGATAGATAGATAGATAGATAGATAGATAGATAGACAGATAGATGATAGTTAGATAGATAGATAGACAGACAGACAGATAGATATACACACACATAGACAATATAGGCAATATGTGACATATGACAATGTCACAGAACATAGGCACCCAAGTGGACTTTTTGCTCACAAGCAAAAGTAATGACTGGCAAAGAACAAGTGATCGCTTAAGAGATGGCTCGTCCCACAGGCCCAGTGAACCGTAGAACCGCTTAGTTGAGTCACGAGTTAGATCGGAACTCGAATTTCAGACTTGAATAAAACACACTCTTTCTCTTTTCCCTTATGAAAGTAATTCTCTGAGAAAAAAAAATTCAGTGAATTGAATGGCCCAGGTACAAATGGCACCCTCTCCACCAAGCAGGCGTTGCCTGTATTTCAGTCCCAGCAACTTTTAAATTACTTGGAGAATTCATGGAATGTTTTTCAGTTTGACAGCTGTCGAGCCCAAAAGCGTGCTGCTGTGTAGGAAGTAAGCCCTCAGAAGATTTTTTTTTTTAATGGGTTGGAAATTAAAAGGGCTTCAAAATGCCCTTTGGGGACCCAGCTGGGGGAATTGGACTATGTTACAAGGAGACTGTTCCTTACAAGTGCTGAGAATTGGGACTGAACGGGCGGGTCAGAGGCATTTGGGCCGAGTCTACACATAGCCGAAACAAGTATTTGAACAGCGAAAGATGCAGCAAAGCCAATGGATTGTTTTGTCTATGCAACATCAGAATGGCAGGCCGGCCAGATGTCGGCTTCCTAAACTCTGAGGGCAAAGGAAAAGCGAACTTTCCAGAAAGGACTGTGAAATGAGAGCCAGGACAGAGGAGGAAACAGAGGCACAGCCACAGAGAGTGGAAGACTGTTTCAGGGTCCCGACGCTAATGAAAGGACAAAACCCAGTCAGATCTCTGGTACCAACAACCCCAGAGAACCCCTCCAAACTGACAGGTTGTAACCCCAAGTTGACATTTTTCTGGAGAAAAAAAGTCATCGACTTGCTGGATTTAGCAAATAAATTCGATTTTCATTCAAAAAGACATTGAATAATTGTGTAGTATAAGTAATGGAGTGTTGGGGACATGCCAGGGTCCCCGACTAAATAAAAAGGGGTGAAGGAGAAGAGAGCCCGCTGTCATCTCTCTCTAAGCCTCCTGGCTGCAGATGTGATGTGACTCTCAGCCTAATGCTCACACCACCAAAGCTTCCCACAGCGGAGTATGCCCTTCCTGAAAGAGTGAGCTAAAGCAAATCCTTCTCTTGGTAGCTTTGGTCAGGTGTTGTGCTACAGCAATGAGGTAGAATATGTCTGTTTTACATCTGGGGTATGACCGTGTGTGAACTGATGTTAAAGTTCCTTCCCTGGGAGGACAAAAACAGTATCTAACTCTCTCCACCATGGCCCCAATATCAAACTGAGATACAATGCCACCAGAGTTCACCCTGGGACACCAATGAGTTTATTGAACTTTCTTACAGAGCATAGATGTGGGGTTACTTACAGAAACGCGGGTGCTCCCCCAAAAGGCCACACTGGAAAGTCTTTATCCAGCAGAGATGATGCTTTCCTGTTGTCATATAGAGGGAAGCTCCCTTCTTCTAGTAATCTTCCTGACTTATATACGCTAAGGTACATATAAGGCATAA
The DNA here is from genome assembly GCA_004026605.1 of Ondatra zibethicus. Lineage (NCBI taxonomy): Eukaryota > Metazoa > Chordata > Mammalia > Rodentia > Cricetidae > Ondatra > Ondatra zibethicus. Next base: position 56,726 of record PVIU01003613.1, read on the forward strand.
GTATATAAGATCTAGGGGTCTACAGTCTACCAGTGGTCCTCAACCTCCCTAATGCCGCCACCTTTTAATACAGTTTCTCATGTTATGGTGACCCCCAACCATAAAATTATTTCTCTGCTACTTCATAACTGTAATTTTGCTACTGTTATGAATTGTAATACAAACATCTGATATGCAGGATGTCTGATAGGTGACATAGGTTGAGAACTGCAACTCTAGAACTTCCCTGAAGCCAAATGCTATTAGGACGGCACTGCATAACTTATATGGAGCGGCTGGGTACCCAAGTGAGAGTTCTGGGACCCTCCCCACCCCACCCCTCCTTCTCTGAGGTGACACCAACAGTCAACAAGCCCAGCTGGGATGATTGTTTACAAGCAGGCAAAGGATCATTTAGCCACGCCCTCTTGTAGATTAGACAGTGGCACATGGCTTGGAGGGACTCGGAGGTGACAATCAATCCACAAAGACGGTTTCCCTAATGGCTGTCTTGGTGTTCTAAACTCGTGGGTGCTTAGGAACTAATAGTCAATGGAAAGCGACAGGATGGCCTGCTGCTGTGAAACCCAGAACGAGGCTAGACCCACAATACCAATGATTCACAGGATCTAGCGGATCTCTAGATCCCAAAGGTAAGCCAACGTCAAGTGCCAAGCAGAAGGGCCTGCCTCAGATGGGTGTTGAGGGCCTGCTAGTATGCCCCCTGCACCTAGCAAGCCTTCTTACCTTCTGCTAGATAAGAATATCTAGTATAATGCTTTAGCAAGCTAAACTAGATTGCCCCAGGGTTGGGACCTGCACCCCAGGGAGTCTGGGCAAAAGAGGAGAGAAGGGGTGCTCCTATAATACCAAAGACACTCTCAGAAGTGCCAGAGAAGCTAGTCCCTGCCTTACCCTCAGTTTCCCCTGGGAAGGGCCTCTGGGATATCTGCCCATCTCTGGTTTGAAGAATCATTTCAGAAACACAAGACAATTTTCAGCAGCCAAGAATAGGATGAGGAAGTAAGGATAGGACAGTGACTCCTTTCCCCAGGTCCACCCCTCCGGAAGTCATGATTCTCTACCCAGCAGGAGTAGTCCCATAGGCCTGTAAGTCGGAAGCTTAGCCTCTCCCAGCCCACTGAGAAATACAAAAGCTGTGTGTACACTGGTCCTGGGTACAGCTTTATTGCTGAACCTACAGTTGAAGCCAGCAGCTGCCAACTTCTGGGCCAGCCCAGAATGGGAATTGAAACCTCAGCCCGCTACTGACAGCCCCACCTGAGGTTGGCTCCTAAACTGAGATGATGCAGTGGGCGCTGGGCAAGGAACAGGGGCCAGGCCCTGGAATAGACACTAACCTAAGTCTTTTTCCTAGTGACCAAGCAGATCCAGAGGCATCATCAGTTCCAGTAAGGTAGAATTTTATTTCCACCATGTAGGCTTGGGTATTTAAATTTGACCCCTGGCCTGCCCTAGCAAAAGGCCTCTGTTGTGTCCTCAGCAGATGCATGAGAACCACACACCCACAGCTGCACCCCCCCCACACACACACACCAATGCTTCCTAGATGCCCCCACCTTCCCTGCCAGGCAACAGCTATCCAGCCGTAATTGCAAAAGGCAAGGGCTCCTGTCTGCTGCCTCATCCAGGAATGATTAAAGGTAGAAGTTTTTCAGACATTAGCGACGGAAAGAGTATAGTTGAAGCTGCTTTAAAAAGGGAGAAAGTATAAAAAGGTGGTACTCAAAGCACTATTAAAAGCATCATGCTTGTTAAAACCAGTAAAAAGGCCAGAAATCGGCGAGGGAAGGCAGCTTCTTCTCCAATTACCGTGAGGGGCACACACCTTGGCGGTGTCTTTGAATTGTGGCCACCAGCCCCTGCCCCCTCCCCATCATGGCTGCCCCCTCCCCAGGCCATTCATCGGTACATTAGGGAGGGTGACAGCGCTCCCCAAGTTCACTTCTCGCTTGTTACAGGCGACCCATTTAGAGCTGAATGGCTGTGTTCAAAGACTGCGCAAAATGACACCCTCCACCTCTTCATGAAGCCACTTGGTTTTGTAAGGTTTTTTCTTTTTCTTTTTTTTTTCTTTTTTTTCTTTTCTTTTCTTTTCTTTTTTTTATTTTTTTTTTTATCCCTGGGAAATATAATTGATAAGCATCACGCCATCCACCTTCAAGAAGGGCGCCTCCCTGGCCACCTGGTTAAAATCCCGCCTCCTCTCCCTTCTGCCCTTCATTCATTTTGCTCTGTGCTGTTTAAACAATACTTCATCAAATGCAGCCTGGAGCAAATAAGAAAGCTCAGTAGAGTAAATAAAAAGTCAAAAAAAAAATCACCGGCTGGAGGGTAAGTACTTTTATTCCTGTACTTTCGTTGCCTGGGGAATTATTATTCCATCCCCCGAGCTGGGAGGGGGGGGAGGCCGAGGAGGCGGTGTTATTCACAAAATGGATTGCTTCTCTCCTTTTTCACTCCTCCGGCTCTCGAGAGCCCACTGATTACAACCAAGTGTGGCCATCCATTCCGTCTTATTGACAAAGGTCCTTAATTACCGCGGCAGCAGTAATACCTGCTATTAAATTCTGCTAAACAGAGGCCGCAAATTAGCTGCGGATCTCAGGCACCTTTTGGGTGTAATTATGGGAGTGGGATTGACGGGAGGCCGGATGACCCCAGCCAGAGCAGTGGGGAAACCTTTGTTGATCACCTGTGGTGGGGGCCAAAATGTGAAATTAAAAGCTCTCCATCAGCTGAAGGCCTTCGGAAGGCCCAAGGGAAGAAGAAAGAAAAGGGAGGGAGAAAAAAAAGCAACAGGCCAAAGCAAACTGTGCTTACTGGAGCTTAGAAGCGATTCAGACCACAGCAATTTGCACTGGCAGTTGATTAACCAAAAGCGATGCTAATTCTGTAAGTGATGCGAGGTCCAAAATGGCAAAAACTTCGGCCACGTTTTAAGGTATATTCTATATTTCATGGAGGCCTTTAACCCACATTTAAGAGCCTGTTTAATGCAATTGTGAGCCATAAACAGCTGTCACTTCCAGTCGGAACCTTTCACGTCGCTCCTCCTGGAGACCCAGGATTAATGAGAACCACGCCAAATATGGTAGCTCTCATCCACAGCCGCTGGCATCATACATTCAGACCTGAAGCCTCCTCAGTGTTTCATGAAAGGCAATTACTTTGGGGGAAATTCCCTTTAAATATATTCAGTTTCCCTTCCCACAAAGGTGGAGGTGGGTTAGCTGCCCAGAGCTTCCTACTACCTGGGAATGGTCAGCACGCCATAACTGGACACAAAACACTTAACGTTAAGATAATTAAATTTCAGGGTTTGAATCACTCTGAATGGAGGCTATTAAATTCGGAAGGCTCCTGTCTCAATACAGACAATGTGGTCGTAGGACCTGAATAAGCTTGGAGAGTCTCTTTTAGCCTTGTCCTGGGAACAAGGAGTAGGCTAATGAAGTTTTTCCACTAGCTCTTCTGGAACAACTGTCAGTGCTGCGACAAGATCTCAGAGCCTCCCTAAAGTGGGTGTCCCAATCCGTGGCCAGGGTTGAACTATCTCTGTCTCCCACTAGCTCTCCGTCCATTTTATAGGATCCCAGGATAAAATCTGGGTCTATCACTTAGGAAGTGACTGAAAGCTTTTCCATCTGTATCATTTGGCCCCATGCCCTTCTCCTATAGGTGAGAAAGAAGATGAAGCACAAGGCAATGGATGCAATGAATGCTGCTTCTTAGCCCCGCCTCCTCTGCAGAGCCTTGCCTAGCTCAGGCAAACTTAAATGTCGCTCACAGGATAGAGGAGGGTGTACCTCTGAGTCACTATCCTATTATACAGAAACTTGTGTGATGTTTTTCCCATTACCCCCTGCGATGGTTCTTCTCAACTGACAATCTGATGGAATTTAGAATCACCATAGAAACAAATCCTTGAGCATATCTGTGAGAGATTACCTAGATACAGTAACTGGGGTGTAAAGAGGCATCCTAAATGTGAGTGGCACCATTCCACGGCCTAGGATCCCAGGAACTGAGCAGTCATCTCTCCCCACTTCCTCACTGTGGACGCAATGTGTCCAGCTGCCTTCTGCTCCTGCCATCAGGCCTTCCCCACCATGACGGACTGTGTCCTCTAGAACTGTAAGCCAAAAACACACCCTTCCTTCTGTCAGGTGTTCTTGCCAGAGATTTTGTCACAGCAATAAGGCAAGTAACTGATAGACACACCGAGTTCCATTGAGGTAGAAACAGCATCCCTGCCATTTTAGTGTTTCTAATCCCTAGTGTACCGGTGATATTTGAAAAGAGTAGGAAGTGGGGAGGAAGAGGAATGAATGGATAATGGATAGGTGGATGGATGTTTAAACACTGATGAGCTGATGGAGGATGGGTAGATGGATGATTGGGCAGAGAGACCGATGGCTGGACAGAGAGGAATGGGTAGTCAGGCAGCTGTGCCTAAGGTCTCAGTGCAGCAAAGCCCTCTTCAATCCTCTTTTCACTGAGCCCACGATCCTCTTTTGCACACATAGCTCAGGTCAGCTCTCTCCTCAGATTGGAGTAACCGTGCTTTGCTCTCTGGGTTCATGAGGGTCACAGGAGCCACTCCAGATAGTCCCATTGATGGCTTTGTTCGTCGTGCAGTGGTTTCCCCTGGTCACTTCATTCTCCCACTGGCTTACTCTCCTACCCACTCAGCACCTTTCCATGGCAACAGTGTTCCTGCTGGAACACTAAATGGTTCTGCCCTCTGATCCTTTTAGTCTGGGAAACTAGCCCAACCTCCATGGGGGAAACCAAAGTGTGTCAATGGACAGTCTGATGTCAGGGTGGAATCTGCCATAAGATCCTCTGGTCCAGCTTTTCCATATGGAGGGGACTCAACTACAAACCATGTCCAAAGTGTCCTTTTACTCATTTTGTTGCCATTGATTTCTTCATACAAGGCAAGATACCTCCAAAGATGTGTAATGGGAATTAGATAATATTAACAGATCGGCATGACAAATTCTCAGAGATGGAGATAGAGAAACACACTCAGGGAGCCAGAGCAATAAATCCTGAGAGGGAAGGATGCATTTTGCAATTGGAGTACTGTTAAGTTTGTCTAGAGAAACCGAGACAGTAGGCTAGATAGAAGGAGTCTGTCATGAGGATTGGCTCACAAGGAAGGCTGGGAAGTACGGCAATCAGCCATTTGCAATTTAGAGACTCAGGGCCTCTGTAGGAAGCCTATTGGCCAGCTACTCTCAGATGGTCTTTGCTCTTACATTGGTTGCTGCCTTGGTCTGTAGCTCAGGGCAACAGTACAATTCAAGACCTGAAGCCTAAGGACCACAGCACTGACAGAGTAAATCCAGTGTGAGGACAGGAGTAGACAGTGTCAGGCAAGAGGGATAAAGTCTGTCTTCCTCCATTTTGGGTTCTCATCAGGATCTCAATGGATGATGCTAACTCAACATGGGGAGAGCTCTCTGCTTCACTGAGCACAAAGCAAACACTAATTTTATCCAGAAACAATCCTCATGACACACCCAGAAATAATGTGGAGACGAATATCTGGGTACACAGTATACAGTCAAGTTAACCATGGCAGCAAAGAAGCAACAAGGTCCAAACCCAGCCTAAGGCTAAGCCTTCTCCAGCTGGGGAAGGTCAGCAACGCCACACAATGGAGTCCAGGGTGTCTCAGCACTGTTGTCTTTGGTCCCATGCATCAAGGATTAATTCCATGGTCTCCAAGGATGAAGGGATTGAACATCCAAGGAGGAGCTACAGACCAAGGCTGCAACCAATGTAAGAGCAAAGACCATCTGAGAGTAGCTGGCCAATAGGCTTCCTACAGAGGCCCTGAGTGCCAGACGAAGCTTCGGGGGACTTGTTGAAGGATGCAATTCAAGAGAATGGTTGTGACAGATGTCCGCTTAGAAACTGTAGAGTCTCCAGTGGGTCCTGTCTGTTTAGGATATTGTAAAGGGGGACTAAATCAGAAGAAACAGCAATTGGCGTTCCCTTGTGGTACGAGGGGCCTCCACACCTTGTTCTTCATGCTTAAGATTCCACTCCATACCAGCAGAGCCCACACTGGCAGGTGATGGTAATGGACGCTGCCAAAGCCTGGTCTCTGACTATGACATGAGCCATGGAAAGGCTGCGCTTCTGTGGAAGACGAAGGTGCTCTTGAGACACAGAGAACCTCAGCATTAGATTGCATTCTCCACCACTCTAACTAATTCAGTCTCAAGTTATTTCCAGCATAAAACCATAGCCTCGATTTAGAAACCCCAGTGCTGTAGAAGAGAGGATCATGGCCTACCCGTTTGGAAGAGGAAAGGTCAACTTTATGCTCTATTAGAAACGAGCAAAAGGTGCTACATACCTGGTTGATTGCACAACCAGGCATATGAAAAAAAAATTACGTGGTTTTTCCTAATTATGCCATCAGGACTATCTGGGCTTCTTTTCTTTCTGTGAGCCTCCCAGAGGCCTGTCACATGCAGCTTGTTTGCAGTGGCTGAGCTTAGGGAGGAGGCCAATAGGATCATTCAGTGATTGGCTTTTCCCTCCCCCTGCCGACAGTGCCGATACAGACATAAGCACAGCTCGGAACACCCATGTGCAGGACAGGCAGACCCTTTGCAACACAGACTTACCTAATTTGGGGTAAAGATAAAGTTTCAACCCTCCAAAACGTTCTCCTTAAAAGAGACTATTGCATAGCAAATACTTACCTGCAAATCCCATCTCACTTTACTCTTTTGGTCTAATTATTGAACACATGGATCTCACATCTTTCAAGGATTAAGAAGACCTCAGCTCCTAGAGAATTCCTCCCCCTTGTTATATGTGGAGATGCTGAGTGAACCAGAACACCTAAATGAAATACATGGATAACTTTGGAAATAGGAGAGGGAGGCCTCTGGGGTGAAGAGAACATTCTGAGTATGGTTAGCAAACACAGAACAGCATCACTTGGGGCCCAACAGGATATGAGATCCACACATGGAGTCCAAGGTCAGGGCTAAGGGGTACAATGCCTGTATGTGAACATGGATTGAGCCCTTGACCCACATAGAAAAAGAATCTCCAACTGAGACACAGCTTAATAGAGCGGTCCCCTCCAAAACCCTCCAGTAAAATATGGCTAGAAAGTTCTCACCTCAGGAATCAAGAAGCAGGTAACATCTATTGAGGCAGACAGGGAAAGGTCTCAAACCCTCCAAGCAATGAAAACCCCAAGCACACAGAGGTGAGGGGTCCAAATTTGTACAAAGCGTAGAATCACAGAATCTAAAGACGGGGCAGTCAGTGAATGGCTGTCTCAGTAGCTAAAGTGATCTCACGATGCATTCTGCCAATGCTATCAATTTACTGTCCTGAAAATTTGTAAATAGAAGATACTAGAAATATCACCATTTAGTAACTCATATGAAGATAACAGATGTAGGCAAATATCACCGATGAACGGGGAAACCATTAACCCAGCGATGCCGTTCCCATTTACAATCTCAGAAGGCAGAAGCAGCCCAAGCATCCACCACCAAACAGATAAAAGATGGCACAGGCATACAATGGAATCGTATTCATTCTTAAAATTTGAAGGATTTGGGTGGGATATGGCGGCACACACCTTTAATCCCAGAACTCAGGCAGATCTCTGTAAATTTAAGGGCAGCCTAGTCTACATAGTGAGTTTCAGGCCAGCCAGGGTTACATAATGAGACCCTATCTCAAAAAAAAAACAAAAAAGTCCTGTTCAAAGCAGCACCATAGATCAACTTTGAAGGCATCACACGAGGTGCAATAAGCCAGCCACCAAAAGGCAAAACTGTAAACTATGCTTACACATGTAAGGACCTAAGGTGTAAAGACAGGAAATATATTTTCAGAAGGGCCCATCTTTCTGTCTTTGTACCCAATGTCACTGCTGGCCGATGTGTAGTTATCTAAGAGTAAGTAATTTATTTATTTATTTTTAAATATTTTAATTGAAAATAACTCATACAATATATTCTGACCATGGTTTTCCTTCTCCTAACTCTTCCCAGATCCTCCTCAATGCTCCATCCTCCCAACATCACTCTCTCTCTCTGTCTCTCTAGAAAAAGAAAAAAAAAGCAAACAAAAAAAAATCCTGAACAAGCCAGAATTTAGAAAACAAAACAAAAACAAACAAACAAAAAACTGGACATGACAGGGCTTTCCTTTAATCCCAGCACTTAGTAAGGCAGAAGCAAGTGGATCTCTGTGAATTCAAGGTCTTCCTGGTCTGGTCTAGATAGTAAGTTCCAGGACATCCAGGACTACATAGAGAGACCCTGTCTTTAAAAAAAAAAAAAACCAAGGGAAAAACACAAGAAAAACACACAGAGGCACAAACACAAACAAAAACAAAACTCATAAAAACACAAAATCTTAAATCCTAATATTTAAGTCAAAGATGAATAAGACAAAAAGGAGGGAAGGAAAGAAGGAAGGAAGGGAGGAAGGAAGGAAGGAAGGAAGGAAGGAAGGAAGGAAGGAAGGAAGGAAGGAAAAAGAGCCCAAACAAAGCAATATGAGACCAAAATAAGTCTACCAAGATACCACTGTGTTTGTTCTGTTTTGGCCATCTACTAATAGGCATGGGGACTGCCGTGAAGTGGGTGAAGTGTGGTTAACACACCCAGTGAGGCTCCATTGGAGAAAACTAACTTTTTCCTTTGCAAGCAGATGTCATTGGAGATGGCTTCTTTCTCAGTCTGAGATGGAAGATTGTGTCTGCCTCCCCCACCAAGGTTGGGACCTGTCTGGATTGAACCTGTACAGGCCCTGCACATACTGCCACAGTCTCTGGGAGTTCAAGTGCAGACCCAGCCTGTTGTGTCTGAGAGACACAGTTTCCTTTGTGTCATCCATCCCCTCTGGCTCTTACAATCTTTACACCTCTTCTTCTGCACAGCTCCCCAAACCCTGAGCGGAGGGGTCTGATGGAGACACCCCATTTAGGATTGAGTGTTACAAAACGAAAGTCAAAAATTTTCTTTATAAAGAACAGAAATCTATTTTCTCACAGTTCCAGAGGCTGTGGAGCCGAGATGAAGGCACCAGCAGGTTCAGGGACTGGGGAGGATATTCTCCGCTTCTAAGATACCACCTCCAGATGAGAGAATGCTGTCTTCCCACAGCAGCTAGAACAACACGCGAGCCTTATGCTCTGGAAAACCTCTCCTAGGAAGATCTTAACCCATTCTGAGGGAGAGACTTCATAACCTAATCCCCTCTGAAAAGCCCCATTACCTCTCGATACCATCATATTGGCAACACCGGGCACTCCATTGGAACCCCAGCAGGAAGAAGTTCTAGAAAAGACTGGGGTGATGGGTGTGCAGAAGTTTGGGAACACTTCATGTCACATGAGCTACACATTTAAGTCTTCCCACCCTAGAAATAGAATTAAAATAGTTACTGAAGTCAAGTGCTGATTTGTCTTAAGGAACAGAAGGCCAAACTACAGAACCCTGATTAGAAGCAGCTAGCAAACTTCAGAGATTTACATAGTTCACAGTTTCTTCAAAAATAGAAATGAGGTATTGAGCTTGCTGTAGTGCACTTAGGAGAAAGAGACAAGAGAGTCCAAGGTTCAAAGCCAACCTCAGCTGTATAGTTAGCTTGAGGCAACTTATATGAGACACTGTCTCAAAAATGTGCATGTGAGAGAAAGAGACAGGGAGAGAGACAGAGACAGGGACTTCTTAAAAATGGAGGGGTAAGATGGGATGTACTTAAAGAAAATACCAAATGTGGACTATGAGCCTGAATTTGGCCAGTTATTCAAACACACCATATAAAAGAGATTTTTATGACAACTAGAGAAATTTAAATCTGGGGAGGTAGAAAGATGTTATTGTTATTTAGTTTTGTTTACTATGATAATGGAATAGGGTTATATGGATGGGAGGAGCTTGGAAAGACATGATGTCTGGGATTTACTGAAAATAATCCATCATGGTTGTAACAGCAACAGCAATAGTGGTAAGGATGACAGGTAAATGGAATAACATTACCAAAATGTTTCATGTGGCTGAGGCTGCTTGGCAATGTTCTAATAGCCTTCTAGGATTTAGAAGAAGGAAGAATAAAGAAACCAAGAAATGTTATTCGTTAATGTAAGTATGTATGTTAAAATGGGAGGGTAGCCACTAAGAAAACAGAAATAACACACAAATTTTGATTAACCCAACATAAGACAGCCAGCAAAATATCAAGAGTAAATCCAGATAGACTAGAATCTTGAGTAAAATGAGTAGAAAGGAAACATTCTATACACAAAGTTATATAATAAACAAAGTGAGTTTGAACTTGAGACATCTCACAAGCCCAGTGGTAACTCATAGAAACTGGCCAACTTTCTTTAGTGGTTCCTCGTAAGCCATGGGCCACAGATGTCCTGGAAATCAGTTTTCTGGAAAAGAGTTTGTGCCTATGACAGAATGAGTGTGTCCAGGTCAAGAGCAAGGTGCCTCTACCAGCTGGCACAGCCCACTTGTCAGACTTGGCCAAGGCATGTCTGTCTGGCATGGACTCGGGCACTAAGGAACTTGGCCTTCATGAGCTAAAACTATGGCAACCCCACAGACTGTCTTCACAGATAAGAGACTGGAGGAAGACAGAGCAGCCTCAGGCCTGGGTGGCACAGAACTGGGGCTAAGATTGGTCTCCCTGAACATTAAAAATATCAGGGTATCAGAGGAGGTCGGGAAGTCTCTTTCTCTGAGGAAACCCAACCCTGATGGCCAATTTTCACAAGGAGAAAGAGCAAAGTGACAAGACTAGGCGTTGATAGACTTGGAGCAATCTCCTCTGCTCAGGAGAGATACAGTGCTTTGCTGTGTAAATTTAGAAACAACAAAGGTGCCCGGTATACAGAGTGCACCTTGAATTTATGAGATTAAAATCGTGACTACATATTTTTTTACAAGTCCCACTTGGGCGGTGAGATGGATAAATCTCTGACACCCAGGCTTATGTTAGATTTCTAAAAAGATGCTTCAACTCAACCTCAGAAAAAAGGGTCAAAACCATAAATAAAATCCATAATAATTCTGAACAACCATCTGCTTTAGGGGCTGTAGGCAAAATTCTTACACTAGAAGAAAGTGATTTCTACCCTCAGAGCCGGAGCTATCCGGGGCATGAGACTCATCTCAGGCAACCATCCCCACTAGCCTGTGAGCCGATAGAATCCCAGGACCCGGGACAACAGTCCTAGGTATTACGGTAGAGTTGGTCACACCACTGATGACCTTGAATTCAAGTGCATCTTATCACGGACTCTGCCAGATACTTGATGTGAGGACAACCCAGAGAAACCAAAACCCACCTTCACAAGACAGACCCTTGGTTGCCTCTGCAGAGAATCCTGGGATAAATACTACTCTTTATAATGAAGGGCTGAGGAGACAGCTCAGTCCATAAAGAGTTCCCTGTGCAGGCATGAGGACCCGAGCTCAGATCCCCAGCACTTACAGGGAAACCTGGGTACAGGAGCATGTGTCTAGAATGCCAGCACTTGGAAAGGGGAGACAAGAGGATGCCTGGCATTCACTAGCCAGCTGGCCTAGATGAGTGATCTCCAGGTTCAGTAAGAGACCTTGTCTTGGAAAAAAATAAGACAGAAATATATTGAAGAACATACCTGATATTATTCTCTGGCTTCCACATGCACTGCACACACATGCACATGTACACATACCCACATGAACATATACACGTAAATACACCACACACACACACTCATACACATGTAGGTTAAACTAAATTACAAGATCTTAAAACTGAGGTCTTCTGGCAACCGTGGGGGGGGCTGGTATTTTATAAGAGGACCACTCCTGGAATTAAAGTCAGGCCTAATATCCACTTTGATTTTGCTTTCCTGGCCATGCCCATTGTGAAGAGAAAACCCTTGCAGAAGGGTTTTCTGATTAAATCCCTGTAATCACGGGCCCATCCCATGAACTAAGAGCAAGCTCAGCAAATGTGCTGAGTGAGGAAGAGCAATTACCAAGTTCATGGCTCCAGGTTCTGTGCGCCTTGACACCGTCCAGGATAATCACCTCTTTCTTACTGCCTTCCAAGTTTTATGAAGCTGTTCAGAAAAGTTTCAGCCATGCTTTATGGATCTGCGCACTGCCCCTGCATCCATTCCGCAACTTGATTCATTCTGATTAAATTGTTCAACTGTTAATGAGTTTTAGATTGCAATATGGAGAGGCAAACAATTCAGAGCATTAAGGCAGTAAAATATCTTAATATTTCACACGTTCTCACTGAAAACATAAAGCAAAAGGCTCATTTCAGGGGGGAGAGGCTGTAATAATTACCTTTATGAGAATAAATGTGCCAGACTGCCTATACATTCAGAAGGCTGGTGTGGAATTCCATTCGCATGTAGAAAGCCAGCCATTACCTAGAAATCTCATAAATACTTCGAGAGATCCTGAGCTTTTCCCAGCCAATTTCAACAGATGAGATAACCATTTGGACATATTATTCCAAAGAATTTCTGGGACTCGACATTAAAAAAGAAAGAAAGAAAGAAAGAAAGAAAGAAAGAAAGAAAGAAAGAAAGAAAGAAAGAAAGAAAGAAAAGGAATTGACTCTTATTTGCTTGTTTCATGGTCTAATGAGTTTTGCGGGGCTGGGACACCGAGGCATCGCAGGCACAGAGCTGGAGGTAGACTGGGAGCCCTACTCTTTGGTTCTCTCCCTGGCTGCCATAGGTTCTTGGTCCACCACCTGCTTCTTGTAGAATGCAGTTTGTGTGGACAATAACTGAACGTAGAGTTGCTAGCATACATGTAAATGTTCTTTCTCGGAAATGCTCCTTTTAAAATTTACTATTATTATCAGTGTGTGTGTGTGTGTGTGTGTGTGTGTTGGCAGGCACGCATATGCCACAGAACCCATGTGGGGACAGAGGACAATTTGCAAAAGTCATTTCTCTCCTTCTACCATATGGATTCTGGGGACTGAGCTCCAGTATCCAGACAGGGCAGCAAGTGCCCCAGCCCACTGAGCTGGCTCGATGGCTGGAACTGCTTCTTGTGGAGAACTCTCTGGATGCACAAACTCAGAGCAAGCAGAGGCTTCCAAATTACTGAGGGTCATGAGATGGCATTGGTCACTTGAGCTCTGAGGAGAAATTCAATTGCTTCGTTTATGAAATAAGAACTGAAACCCATTTTCAGCCTGAAGGCAAAGAGCTCGAACAGATGACTTAGGCTCCTACCAAAAGCCAAGCCACATTGATTTCAAACTGGCTGTTCATTTGAGCAACTCTTCCACTTCAGAGAAACAAGAGGAATTTGCATTTGACCGTGAAGATGGAGAAGTCTCTCCGTGTGTTCCTTAAAGGAAAGCTACAGTAGTTAGCATTCTATAAAAACGGATGCCGCACAGTCACAGAATGGGGAGAAGTGACAGGGCCCTCGGAGGCTACCAGGACCAATAGTGCCATTCTGCCGACAAGAACACTGAGGCCAGGGAAATCAGGCGACCAGCTGGCAGCAAAGATCAACCAAAGCAGGAGATGAGATTAAGAGCGACTGTTAAGAACTGGACCTTAAAGTCCAGACATGAAATGAGTGTCCCAGCGCTGTGCTTCATGTAGTTCTGCTATGACCGGGAAACATGGCTTCTAAAGGCCACATGTTAAAGACTTGTTCCTAGCTTGTTGCTATTGGGGAGGAGGGTAATGGAACTGTAAAGGGGTGGGGGCTGTCATTCAGTAATTGGGCATGTATCCTTGAAAAATATTATGGGTCTCCTGCCTCTCTCCCTCCCTCCCCGCTTTCCCCTCTCTCCCTTTTTCTCTTCCCATCTCTTTCTCTCCCTCATCCTTCCCCTCTCCTTCTCCATCTTTCCCCTGCCCTCCTCCCTCTCTATATATTGCCCTGCCACAGGCCCAAGCACAGTGGAATCAACTAATCAACTAGATCCAAAACTGTGAACCAAATCAAACTCGTCTCTTTATAGTTGATTAGTTTAGACTATTTGTTACCCTGATGGAAAGAAAGCTGATCACCCCAGTTACACCTGAATGAGTGGACATCCTAAAGGTCATTTTACAAATGAGAAATATTACTGGGCTGGTTGCCTTTGGCCACAATCCTAGGAAATGGTCGAGCCTGGGACTAGAACTTGGATTTCCTAGTGCTGAAGACAACACCCACCTTACTAGACTCCATGTAACCTTACAGAGAGCAAACTGCCTGAGATCCTGCGAAGGGAGCAAGCCAGGAACATGCACAGGAGCCAGGCACATTCCAACATCACTTCCAGGGAGCTGCCACCTAGCAATGAAACCTTCCCTCTGCGCTTCCCCTTCCTCACAACACGCCTTTCTGTCCCAAACTGAAGGAGGCCTGATTAAAAAGTACAGTTTAATTAAATTAGTATCAGTTTGTTTCATCTTGATAATTTAGAAGAACTAGATGCAAGCACACTGAATTTGCCCAAACCATATCGGAAGAGACACCTTGGAGCTGTGAAAAGACAAGAATTGTGGTTCGGTATCTTCCTATGGCGTCTGCTGTCAAGCGTCCACACCCACACGAGGGCCCGAGAAACCGGAGTCGGTCCACAGATGTCTCAAGGCAAAATGGCAGCTTCCCTCCTTGCCATCCCCCCCCCATCTATACCGGCTCCAGCCACCCACGTGAGACACTGGCATCAACAGCACTGACTCTTTTGAACATCTTGTCTCCAGAAAGGATCTCAAGTGCTTTTCAAAATTATACTAATTATCCAAAACTCTGAAAATAACATAAAAATCACAGCATTTTTCCTACCCTGAATTCCTTTGCTTTCTTGATCTTTGGGTCTGATTCAGTAGCTCCTCATTGGCCCACCAAAACCACAAGGGAACCCCAGAATTCTTCTCTCCAAAGCCAGCCAAATTGGCAGGCAGGGTACCCTCAGATATGCCAGGAGGATTAGGCACTGAAATGGACATCTTGTTTAGGAGAAATTTCTAACAACAACAAACCCTCACAGGCTGTGGATAATTGTAGATACTAATTCCATTATAAATAAACACTAAGCCAGAAGGAGTAAAATGTTTATGAGAATCGCCTGTTACGGGTGGCGTGTGCATGCTCCTAAAGACCCTTTCCGCTCTTATTTTGGTGAAGTATAAGACATCTCAATAGCAACATAAATGCCATATTGTCTAGTAGTTACTATAGCAACTACTAACCATGTAATTTGCTCCTGCCTAAATTAAAACTACCTAGGGTGGCTTTAACTCTCATCTCTTACAGGATCCTCTTTGATGGTGTTTTTTCTTTAATGAGAATTTTGTCTCTTAAATTGTAGGCAGCCTCACGTGAAGCTGGCTTTTTGTCTTTGTCTGGTTTCATTTCCTTTATCCCTCCTAGGTATTTATAAGACAGGGCATATTTTCTCAGAGCTATACACGTTCCATAGTGGTGGCTGGTGGGGGAGGCATGGAGCAGAGGCAATCACCTCTGAAGAGAACATGAGCCTCCATCCAGCACTGACCTTCACTGCTTGGACTCGACAATTCTTTTCACTTCACGTGGTGAAAAGGGATGGCCCAAAAAAGGTCATGATGGACAGAGGCCCTGACACCCATTAAGAAAAAGGCACAAGAGTTAGTCGGCTTCTATCTGGCCTCCTTCCCTCAACCCCACACAACAAACAAGCCCCGAGGGGTTCTCCAGCCTCTGAGTGTGAGCAGTGCAGTGAGTCAATGTCCCCAAATGCTCGCCCTAGAGAAATAACATCACTGTTGAGGAGCACTGGATGAACCGATAGTTGAGGATTATTAATTCCACTTTAGAGTCCTGTCTGGATCTGCTCCAGGAGCCCACTCAATAAACCTGCTTTTGAAAACGAACACTAAAGAGACTTTTCCCAAAGAACTGAAAATTCTTCAAGGTAGGCAGCAAGGGTCTCAGAAATTTTGGCACACGGGAGCTTAGAACCACCTATGAATTTTGGCTGATTAAAGAACCACCTTGATTCTACTCAGAAAACTCTCACTAGAAAGAATGCTCAAGGTCTGGGGACTCAGCGTGCTTAGCAAAGTGCCTGCCATGCAAGCGTGAGGACCTGAGTTCAAATCCCCAGCATTTATGTAAAAAGCTGGACATGGCAGAGCACATCTGTAAACCTAGTCCTGGAGGGGGAGAGAGGGAGGCATTCAGGTTCACTGAGATCACTGGCCAGTCAGTGTAACCGATCAGTGAGCCTTGAGTTTAGGGAGAGGGCCTGGCTCAAAAGATAAGACGGAGAGCAATAAAGGACACCTGATACTGACCTCCGGTCTCCTTGTGCATTTGTACACACACACACCTGCACACACATGTACAGAAACACACGGAGAAAGACAAAAGAAAGGGCATTTTAGGTCACTATCCAGGATGGAAACCATGGACATACAGTGTGAAGTCTCTAGCTGGTCCTCTGCAGGACTTTCAAGGGGCAGTCATGGAAATCCGTCTCTAACATTCTCCTCAGTGTCCAGATGCACTTGTGCCATTAAGCCATTCATATTAGGTCCTCTTTGCAAACCCTCTGTGTTGTTTATTTGTGAGGATTTCTTCGCAAGGCTTTATTTAAAGTTCCATGTGTTTGGTGCTGGCTGCTCATGAGCAGCAAGAAGCTAAGAAACAGGAAGTGCTTCGTACACCTCGTCTGCAGCAAGCCTTTCTGTTCGCCTGTTTAATCCTCCAGACTTCACCGTTTCCCATTTGGTTTTTCATATCATCTTGGGCTAATCTGTCAAGCGTTTTAGACAGCCAAGCCAATCTCCAATTACTGAGGACTTTGCCACAAGCACCATGCCTGTTAATAAGATTTTCATTTGGAGAGATGCCAAGCCGTCCATGTTTTCTCTCATATACAATTTCTAAAACCTAATAGCTTCAGGTTTTGTTTAATGTTAACGTCAACTATTAGCAAGAACAACAACAACAGAAAAGGTTCTCAAATGCCTGGCCCGACAGTGAAATACCCCCACTGACAGCTATTTGCAAGGGTAATGTTGTGGAAAACAACATTCATCTTAGAAACAGTTTCATTAGCCCCATCTAGCTGACCCCGCCACATAGTGTTGTCAAATGTGACGGGCATCGGATTATTGGGAATATGGAGATCAATAAATATGCAACACCCGGGCTTAGAATGCTTCTGGCACTGGAGCCACACAAATGCCATCTAGCATGGCTCAGCGTCGTTGTCATCTGTCACACCAGCTAGTAAATAGACAAGCTTAAGGGGAAGGCTATCTGTAATGGTAAAATATATGGGTGAAGGTGAATTAGACAGGGAGTGTGTAGGCAAGGTTCTGATGCATGAAGGCTCTAAATGAAAAACAGCCAACGAGCGCTGAAGCAATAGCTTGCCTTCTTCGGGGAATCGATGTGAAATTCTTGTGGCATGGTCCAAAGCTGTTCCCTGGGCCTGCCTCCGTGTTTTCCATGTCGGCTGCCAGGGGAGCGATGTCCGCATCCAGGAGACCAGCTAGAAGCTTGACTGCTTCAAAATGCATTTCTACACAATGTGAGAGCCACAGCACAAATTCCCTCCAAACTCCTAAGGGTGTCAACCATTCCATGCATCTTTCCACACGACACACCATGGATGCCCAGGGCCAAAACAGAGCCTGCATTGTCCAATTACGTTAGTCCCAAATGCTTCCACCTCTGGGCCCACAAATGAGCTATTTGGTGGAGCTGCTAAAAGGAACCTCAACAAAAGGTGGTGGCCATCCAACTGGCCCAGATAACCAGACCTGGAGACCACTGTTTTGATAGCACCTCTTGTGTTAGGCTATACCAGGAATTCTAAGTCTCTACTGCTGCCTGTTCCATCTGTTCAGCCTAGAAGTGAGGCCTGCCCTTACACAGCCCTTCCTGAAAGCTCCAGGCCCTTGATCTGGTCCCAGCTTTGCACAGATTCCTCAGAACAGGTGCCGAGGTGGGCCATTCATTTGCATATATCTTCCTCCGGCTCCAAAAAGTGTTGGACTCCAGCCAAGTCCACCTTTTGGTTAAAGGAACATAAAGCCAAGCAAATTCCCAAAATGGCAAGAACGGTGTCTGTGAGCTGTGTTCACGTACGTGTCTTCAGACAGACACCCTGTGCCAGAACAAATGAGACCCTGCAACGCAATTAACGCTGATGACCGGCGACGACCAGCACGCCGCACGCCTCTGTGTTTCAGAAATGTCATTCATCTCAATGGAAAGGAGAACAAACAAGAAGCATAAAGGTATTTTTGAAGTATACTGGGACGAGGTACTTGGCTAGTAATTTGCAGCCTAGGTACACACCATACCTTTTAGCACGGCTATTTATCTCTCAGGGAGAATGCTGCCGTACTTTCGATAAAGGCTCTGTTGGACCTCTTCATCAATAGCAAACCTTTAAGCACAGCACATCTCATAAATAGGAGTTCCACTAACACAGACTTCAAAAGGATAGAACTTGATAATTCAAAAATAGGGCGATATTAAGTGTTCCCGCGGTCCATCCATAAAAGCCGTTGTATATTCCAAACGCAAGTCCTCTCAGCAACATGACAGGTCTATTAGAATAATAGCAGAGGAAAGCATAATTACAAGTAATCATTGGCTGGAAAGGATCTAGTTGTTTTTGTAGAGCAAAATGCCTCACTGAGCCCTGCGGAAAATGCACCTGAACAGCCGCCGCGACGGGTCAGATAACCACTGAAAATAACCATGGCGCAAACCCTGCACTATTTATTTCTATTTATTAAGAACTCTTTGTATACCTTAATGTTTTCCTGTGAAATCATCTTAATTTGAGCCCACATTTTCTTTGGACAAGATTATTATGTAATTGCTACTTACCAGCTGCTATTTTCTATACATTTGTTGGTCAAACAATCAGGGTGTCTGTCTTTTCCAGTCTAGCAGAGACATCATTCTGCCACCCTGGGCTCCTGGTTAGCCCCAAGG
Organism: Ondatra zibethicus; assembly: GCA_004026605.1. Taxonomy (NCBI): domain Eukaryota; kingdom Metazoa; phylum Chordata; class Mammalia; order Rodentia; family Cricetidae; genus Ondatra; species Ondatra zibethicus. The sequence goes on from PVIU01003613.1 coordinate 75,712, forward strand.
AGCCATATTCTGTTTATACCATGTGCCAAAAGGGATCAAGGAAGGTTGGCTAAACGTGAGTTTTTTTAATCCATAGAATAATGACTGTCTATCAAAGGATTGGGTGTTTCCTCATTGGGGCAGCAAAGGACGGAGGTTGTTTCTGGGGAGCTATTTCCATGCAGAATAAATAGAATCCTGATATCAGAAGCTCCATTCTTCTAGCTGCTTTTGTCCTTCTTTTTAATTACAGGGGTTCACTATCCTTTGCGAACACTTCCAAGTTTCCAAATTGCAGGGCCTGGCACAATAGTCCATGCCTGTAACCCTAGTGCTGAGGAGGCTGTAGCGAGATGGCCACCCTGAGTTCAAGGCCAGCCTCGGCTGCATATATAACAAGACCATGTGTCAAATGGCAACAATTACAAAAGTTCCCAGAATCCAGAGAGAATAAGAGATGCCTCCAGCCCAGCCTTGACAGGAAGCCAGGGGCAAGTCAATGGAAGGACCATCGTTTACTCCCCCATTGCAGATAATAGAATTGAGTTCAGGAAGGAAAGGATACAGTAGGTGTCCAGTGGGATGAAAATGCTTCTTCCCATCCATCGCCCTGTCCTGACAAGTCACCAGCTGTGCCCCCTTCTCCATCCTGCTTCCTCTCTGGGAAGCGGTGTTTTCTAGCATGTGAGGGCCAACGTGGTCCCAAGACATTGAAATGCCCTGTGCAGGCTCCAGATCATACCTCAGCCTCCAGACTCTGCAAAAGCCCATGCCTGACGTGAAAAGAGAGGTACAATCTAGTAAGAGCCACTTGTGCCCGAGCATAAATCATTCACCCAACAGTGATTTAGGAATAGGGTATAGGGTAAAGGGAGGAGGGAGGATGGTTAGACTTCATTGTAGGTGGTAATGTGTAGAGGACAGATGTGAGAACTCAATAAAGTGGACAGAAAGCCAGAGGGTCAACTCCACCTCTTCCAATGACCTTACAGCTGCCTCTCCCTAGACCAGAGACTTAGCCCATAGGGTCTCGCTGTCCTCATCTGGAAAAGGAGAGCATCCTTGACCGTCATCAGGGTTAGAACAGCAGATGACCCATGTGGTGCAGCTGGCATGCACCACAGCAGGAAGTACTCAGCTGATGGTCCCTTGTCTGATAGCCACAGGTAGCCAGAAGAAGCAACTGGCTAGTGAGCCCTGGATTCTTGAGAAAGCCCCTTTGGGGATGACGGGAGCCCGGCCAGTCACTGGAGGGGAGAAAGCAGTTCTCTAAGAGACCAGTAACCCAGACCTGGTGACGCGGACACTCAACATGCTCCTTGCCTGGACTTGGTTGAATATAAGTATGATAAAAGATGGTGTTAAAAGAAAGCCGGATTGTGGCCCTTCGCAAAGACTCTTTGGCAGTACTGTGCGAGTTGGGACTTAAGACCTTTGGGGAGCTGGGAAGACGGCTCAGCAGGAAAAGTGTTTGACATGCAAGCATGAGGACCTAAGCTTGGATCCCCAGCACCCACAGAAAAACCATGTATGAAAGCACACATGTAACCTTAGCACTGGGGTGGGGAGGAACAGGGTTCGAAACATAGGGAACATGGGGACTTCCTGGCCACTCAGTCTAGCTGAAATGATGAGCTATATGACTCATGAAGAAGCCCTGACTCACCAGGTAGTGGTGACACACACCTTTAGTCCCAGAACTTGGAAGGCAGAGGCAGGTGGATCTCTGTGAGTTTGAGGCCAGCCTGGTCTACAGAGTGAGTTCCAGGACAGCCAGGATTGTTGCACAGAGAAACCCTGTCTCATAAAACAAAAAGACTCTGACTCAAAAAACAAGATGGACAGTGATAGAGCAAACTTCCAATGTTGATCTCTGGCCAAAACAGACTGGGGTATAGGTCCACACACCTGCATACAGCTGCAAACACACACACACACACACACACACACACACACACACACACACACACACACACACACACACATTTTTTAAAAAGAAAATTGTTAAATCCTTTTGGATTTCAATAGCTTATCAAAGTTGCTTCCTGTAGTACACAATCCTACTCTGTCCTCCATGAGATAAGTTCAAAATTAAATTTGTTTTGAGATAGTAATGCCAGGATACCATCAAGACACAGCTGGAAATCCTGCCCAATGCATATGTCCCAAAGGCTGGTCACTGGGAAGTTTTCAGCTTCTTAGAGCTAATCCACATCATCTGATGTATAAGCCCTCCACAGCATCTTGCAAGACCATATCAAAGACATAAAAGAGGAAGGGGATAGTGGTGGCAATGTCTACACAAGCAAAGAGGAAAGAAAGTGAGGCAGGCCCAGGATTAGTTTTGTTTTCCAAAATACATTATTTATTTTTATTTAAATGAATTTAAAGTTAATACATATCAAATACTTATATTAACATTACTCTGATACTCAAACCACATAAAAACCCACCAAAGAGAATTACAGAACGGTTTCCCTTATGAACAGAGATGCAAAAATCCTCAATAAAATACTTGAAAACCAAATCCAAGAATACATAAAAAAAATCATCCACCCTGATCAAATAGGCTTCATCCCAAAGATGCTGGGGTGGTTCAATATATAAAAATCAATAACTATAATCTACCATATAAACAAACTGAACAGAAAAAAACTCATGATTATCTCATTAGATGCAGAAAAGGCCTTTGACAAAATTCAATACCCTTTCATGATATCAGTCTTAAAGAGATTATGGATACAAAGGACATACCTAAAAATAATAAAGGCAACTTACCAAGGCCAGCCTGGTCTGCAAAAGAAGCTCCAGGACACCTGTAGACTATACAGAGACTTCTTATTAACAGTAAAGGCTTGGCCGATGGCTTATGCTCACTACTAACTACCTCTTACAACTTAAACTAATCCATATTTCTTATCTGCCCTTTGCCATGTGGCAATATCTTCTTTCAGCACAACATATTCATCTCCTGCTTCATCTGTGTCTTGCTCTCAACTCAAGACTTTGCCCTTCTTCCCAGCATCCCCCTAGTCTGGCTCTCCTGCCCAATCTCTTCCTGACCAGCTCAGGCCAGTCAGCTTTTTATTAACCAATGAGAGTAATTACAGTATACAAAGATTGTTCTACAGCAGACAGTCAAAGCTATACAGAGAAACCCTGTTTCAAAAACACAAAATAAATAAATAAATAATAAAGGCAATTTATAGCAAACCTGTAGCCAACATCAAATTAAATGGAGGGAAACACAAAGTAATTCCACTAAAATAAGGAATAAGACAAGGCTGTCCACTCTCTCCACATCTATTCAAAATTAGCTGGGTGGCAGTGCATGCCTTTAATCCCAGCACTTAGGAGGCAGAGGCAAGCAGATCTCTGTGAGTTCGAGGCCAACCTGGTCTATAAGAGCTAGTTCTAGGACAGGCACCAAAGCTACAGAGAAACCCTATCTTGAAAAACCAAAAAAGAAAAAGTAATCATAATAATACTTAGAGTTCTAACTAGAGCAATAAGACAACTGAAGAAGATCAAGGGGATATGACTCGGAAAGGAAGAAGTCAAAGTATTGTTATTTGTAGGTGATATGATAATATACATAAGTGACCCTAAAAATTCCACCAGGAAACTCCTACAGCTGATAAACACTTTTAGCCAAGTAGCTGAATAAAAGATTAACTCACAAAAATCAGTGGCCCTCCTAGATACAAAATTCAAAGGGACTGAGAAAGAAATCAGGGAAACAACACCTTTCACAATAGCCTAAAATAATATAAAGTAAGTCTAACCAAGCAAGTGAGAGACTTGTTTAGTAAAAACTTCAAGTTTTTGAGAAAAGAAATTGAAGAAAATATCAGAAGATGAAAAGATCTCCCATGTTCATAGATCAGTAATATTAAAATAGTAAAAATGGCCATCCTACCAAAATACAGGATTAGTTTTGGCCAAGAATATTACATCATTCTGTCTTGGAGGCAAAGATGAGCTCTCAAGGCCCTGCCTTCCCTTAGACAGGAAACACTCAGGGAGAATTCTCCTCAGAGGCATAGAGACTAGCAAGGTACTTGTGCTCCTTAAAGAACCCCTCACGTCAGCTGGGTGGTGGTGCACACCTTTATTCCAAGCCAGGCAGATCTCAGTGAGTTCGAGGCCAGCCTGGTCTACAGAGGGAGTTTCAGGACAGTCACGAACACAAAGGGAAACCCTCTCTCAAAGCAAAACAAAACAAAAAAGAACTCCTCACCTCTACTCCTGTAAGCAGCTCTAGTGGAACCCATGAGAATAATAACGTTTAAATGGATCACAGGCAAGCAAAGAACTGGGCCACCTTACACCGGTGGGAACCACAAACGTGGTGCCTACATAAAGCCAGTGCTCCTCCTTCCTCCAAGATCTCGAGGCTGAAGCTGTACAAGGTTCCTCAGCTTCTCCAAAATAAGAAGACACTGCCAAAAAGCTTTGCCCTGGGAGGATCCTGGCAATCCTCAGACTCAGAAAAAGAAACCCAAATGAGTTATCTCAGGTGAGGCTCGGTGATTCCTCACCACGCCTGTGTCTGAGGCCATGTGTCCTTGCCACTCCGTGTGGAATCTAGTGGATTCTGGTCCTCCCAATTCTTGCCTACCACTAGCTTTGTCCGATGGGTTCTGAAATTGCCTCTTGGAGGAAGCCTCATTACACCAGCGACTTGCTGTAATCCCAGCCAATGCTTCCAGAAAAGTCTCAATGTCCATTACATTAGCTAGCCTTAAAATTGAATACAAATCCATTTTAATCAATATGTTGTAATAAATAGATATTAAGGCACCGCAGCACTAATGTACAGGAAGAGTAATTAACACACCAGCATTCACGGCACTCACATACCTCAATTTTCTCTACAAAATCCTTATTGAACCGCTACTTAAAAAAAAAATAATTGCAAACGCAATTAGAAACACTGAAGTTACATTATCGATTTTCTGCTAAAAACCTTTTTAGTCAACAAGCACAAACTACATTCATTAAATGTAAGTGCTTGGAGCTATGGTGTGAAATTCAATTCAGCCATTATCATGAATTACACTGATTATTGCTGTAATTATTTTCTCTTGGATACAACTGCATTTCTGTCCCTTGCTAGTTCTGTTGAACATATAACCATGTTCATTTTATAGCTAATAATACTCGACCGTAGTCCTAGCAATTACTATCACTTATACAAATCATTAAGTTAAGCTACGGGTACCTAGTAAGATTCAAAAAAATTAACTAAAACATCCTTTTTTACCCTTGAAATAACTAATAGCCTTGTAGAACACGGGAAATTACAGATATTAACTGATTTACATAGGCCTGCTTTAATCACCTGTACTTGACGTGTCAGAAATGTCTGCTGTCCTAACGCCTTTTGAGAAGAACCTTAGGACAGGAACCACCTTTTTTCTCTTTTCTCCAAACAATCAGGCAGCAGCAGGGCCTATGCATCTGCAGCTTTCTGCAGGAGAAACAGGCTGTGGGCCTCCGACTTTTGAGGGCTCATTCTATACTGCAGTCAGCTGCATAGCCTCCCACTTTACGTGTGTTTGTTTAGGAATCTTATTAGCTAAGTAGACTGTAGTAGAGAGAGGTTGGCTTTGCTTTTCCTTGAAGACGCAGTTGGGAGTCTACGGAGTTTTTAAGAGTAGAGTCCTTTAGAGGAAATGAGTGTTTTCAAAGGTGACTCCCTGACTCACTCTGGAGGTGAGGGCAGCATGTGGACCAGACAAGGAAGGAGACGTGGTTCAGCAGCTGTCTTCCAAGTGGATGACATCTCTGGGTGTCGGAAGGAGAAACACCTCCAGGGAGACCTGGAAAGGTGGGCAGAGAAGGGAGGGGGAGGGGGAGAGGAGAAGAGGGAGGAGAAAGGAATCGAGGGGAAGAGGAGAAGGAAAGAGGAGAGAGGGACGGGAGGGGAGGGAAAGGAAAAGACAGAGGAAGGTTAAAAGAGGGAAGGAAGAGGAGGGGGATGAGGGAGGGAAGGGGAGTAAAGAGGGCAGATAAAGAAGGGAGGGATGGGAAGGGAGAAAATGGAGGAAGGGAAGCAAGAGAAAAAAGGAGGGAAGAGAAGAAAGGAAGAGGGAAGGAGGAGAAGAGGGGGAAGAGGAAGGTATTGTAAGTCTGAGCATTATTCACCCCAGGACCATTGGGCTGGCAGACCTATTCTCTGAGCTGGGTGCAGTACCCCCAACTGCCAGCCTGCAGGGCCTATTTCACATGCTCCCCTCAGAGTAGGGCAGGAGGCAAACTGCTCATAGAGCAGGGCCACTTTCCCCATTGGGAACATGAGTAGCCTGGGTCTCTAGCTAAGTAACTACTTGGCTACTCAATATCCCAGTTTTGCGCTGCCTTCCCCATGAGACATTGAAAGGCCTGGCCCTAAATGGGGTCCTGGGATGAGGTGAAACGGAAAAAGAGTTGCTGACAGCATTGGAGACCCAACCCCAAAGAAGAGCAGAGCCTCACCCCTACGTTTCTCTCAGTCTGTCAATGTTAGCTATCTCCTTTTCAGATGTGAAAGAGCAGAAGGCAACTTCCAGGAATCAATAAATATTTTTAACAAGTAGGAAAGAATAAGGTAACCAGAGTCTAGAGGTCAGAGCTGTCTAGATGGTTTGGCATCAGAGAGGCCTACAGAAAACCAGAAGCAATTCAGAGCTCCCCAGTGGCCAAAGCAAAATGGAAAACACAATGATATGGGTATAACATTGTTATGGGCATAAGACTCACTGATTCCAAAATGCTATGTATCAATTTCAAAAGAAGAAGGAAGAAGGAAGAAGAAGATGATGACAATGACAAAGAGGAAGAAGAAGAAGAGGAGGAGGAGAAGGAGGAGGAGGAGGAGGAGACCTTTAGACTAAAAAGGAAGCATGCACAGCAAAGCCTGATTGTACAAGCCTTGTAAATCTAGCATTCAGAAGGCAGAGGCAGGAGAATCATGAATTCTAGAGTAGACTGGGTAACATAGTGAGACCCTGTATTAAAAGGATGTGTATGTGTGTGTGCGTGTGTGCATGTGTGTGTGTGTGTGTGTGTGTGTGAGAGAGAGAGAGAGAGAGAAAGAGAGAGAGAGAGAGAGAGGGGAGAGAACATAAAATCTGAGAAAAGGAGAATTTTAAATAAAGTCTGTTACGAATTTCTGGTGTCTTAAACAACAACAAAAAGTCAGATGTTATTTTGTTCCTAGATTTGTTTCTTCAAGTAACAGAAATTAAAGCCGATGCTGTTTTTAGCAACAAAAAGAAGGAAAATACGATAAACAATATTGTCAGGCTGTCCTTACTACTAACCAGCAGACATTTTGTTGGCCTTTTCTCCCAGGATGGACCTGGGAGGCTTGTGTCATCATTTCAACCTCATTAGAATTTCTCCAAAGCAGTTAAGTGAATTTTCTGACCATTTGAAGTATTATAAACTGGCATCATGCATTTGGTATGAGGTCACCTTTGCTGTTCTAAAAATATGCTTTTTTAATTCTTTTTTAAAGGCTATTTCTTGTTGCTTCTGTTATCCAGGAAATTACCTGGAATGGTTGCAAAATGTTTTGAAATAATCTGAATTCAGCCTTTCCCCAAACAACAGATGTATAATTTTCTAGCCACTCTCGGACAAGCAGGGGCCTGTACTCCCACCCTGTCCCACCAGGGCAAAATGCATCTTTAGACACTAACAACAGTTTGTCTCTGCTCTTGTCTGGCTGGCTGGCTCTTCAGGCTTCCTGGGGAATCACATGAAAGAATTCAATGGGTAGACTTGAAAATTCAGAGAAAGGAAAATTAAATTCCTAGGATAGTTGAGAATATCTCATTCACAAGGAGCCCTTCGGCAGGAGCTGGTAATGTGACCTTCAAAGGAAGCCGGGTTGTTGTATTAGCTCCGCTTAGCTGACCATGAGTACTAATTGCAGGAAGAATTAACTGGGACCAATACCTGAGGGCAGAAGAGCACAAAGTGGCTGGGGACGATCAACAATGGGCAGGGCAGAAATGAGCATCCATAGCCCTATTCAGGTCTCCTGGAGCTGCAGCAAACCCCAAATTACAGTAAAGTCAATACGGGCTTCTCGCCCCTGGAGACCAGAAGAAAGAAGAGAAACGGTTGCCCTGAGATTCAGGTTTGTGGGCCAAAATGACATCATGGCTTTATTCTAGCAATCTTACACAAGCCTGCATCTTCTCCCGCCGGTGTGTCCTTTCTCTATCCCAATTTCCACGGGCTCAGGAAGTTTCATATTTAAGAACCTGACTTTGAATTCTTCCAGCAGCAGAATAACCTGTCTGGTGGAAAGGGAGCTTTGAGGCAAAGGATGGACCCCAATCTGAATTTCTGCTCAGCAGTTGACTGTGTGACTTTAAGTAACCGAAGGTCTCTGGGCCTCATTTTCCCAATCTGCAAAATGGAGATAATGATGAACAGGACATAAAATGTGAAAGATAAAATGAGGCTTTCAGGGAATCGCTCAGAGCTGCCAAAGTGGGAAGAAAACAGCAGTGTGCTCCAGTCAGCTCCTGCGGACCAGTCCAAAGAGCTGATTATTAAACTGTGCGGCGTTCTCATCTGAAATCGTCAAGGTGAGCATGAGAACCAACTTGCTGCGTATGGCTCTGATAGAGTGCTTACCTTACATATGAGAAGCCCTGTGCTTGATACTCAGCACTGGAAATGATTGATTTAATACACACATACACACACACACACACACACACACACACACACACACACACTTATTACATTAATTAAGCTAATGTAGCAGGCTTGGACTGTGGCTCTGCTGGTAGGATGTTTCCCTAGTGCGCATGAAATTCTGGGTTCGCATCTAGGCACTGCACAAAGTGAGCATGGCTGTGCTCATTTATCATCACAACTCAGAAGGCAGAGGCAAGAGAATCAGAAGTTCAAGGTCATCCTTTGCCTCATACTGAGTTTGAGGCCAGCTTGAACTACGTGAGACCCTCCCTAAAAAACAAAAACAAAAACAACAAAAAAAAAACAAAACCAGCTACCGGAAGTCCTTGTCTCCTAAAGACAACCCATATTTTGCTATGATCTGTGCTTTGGAGATTTTTCCCACCTCCACTCGTGCAAGGTGGAAACAGTGTTCTGGAGGCTCCTGCATCTCCTCCACCTCCATCCAGTCTCATCCTGGTGGTTTTGAAACAACTTTTGACACTCTCCAATCTGTCAGTATTGCTACCCTGAAAACTGAGAGTACTGGAAATGAGGAGTTTCCTTCCTTCAGAGAACAGGAGTGTTCAACATGGACTAGAATGTGGGCAAGGAAGCTTCCAGATATGGCCAAACAAAGGGGGCCAGTCCGCAGAGGAGCCAAAGCAGGAGAGGCTAACCAGCTACCGGCTTCCACTCCAGAACCTGAGTGGATTCCTCTGCAGGGGTCTACTGGCTTTCCTCTTGCCTTCCTCCTGAGTCCTTAAGTGAATTCCTTTGTTAGGTGTAAACTAACTCAAGTTGGTATCTGCAACACAGTCTGAGCTGCTGAAAAAGACACAAAATCAATGTGAACATTGCCTACCCTCCTGGAGGCCGTTTCCGTCCCCTCTTAACTAAGCGTGGTAATAAAGTCCTGATAACTAGTCAGCCGCCGTCGTTGATTTTGTTCTGATCTCTGCATAACATATGGTGTATCCTGGAGACAAACCCGATGTTTCTCCTCATCACCAAGAACAATGGTGGTACTGGCGGGATCCCACAGGCGCCTTTGGCTTCCCAGCAGCACTTGGTGTTGCTGCAGCTGAGGTATATGTAACTACTCCAGACTGTACATTAATTACTGTGACACCCTATCAATGATCCAATTAGGCCTTAACTGTTTAGTTAAGAGAAAGCTCTGTTCATCAAAGAAGATGGGGCAGCTTGTCGCAAATCAGGACATTTGTCCTGGTAGGTGAACGAGTGACCCAGTTTGCTCTTTATGCTTTCGGTAGGCTGACAGGCCATTCAGTTTTCCAAGAAAATCAAAATGTTGTAATTTTCCATTTTCCCACAATAAAATGGAACTGCAATTGCTTACATGTGTCCCCCTCCTTCTCCCTAGCTTCCTCCACACCTATCTTTGCTAACTTTATTTTCCTTTTAATAATGGTTTTGACATAGAACAGGCTATAGCCTCTTCCAACCCTAGGGACTCTGTGATGCTGAGATGGCCAGTGTTGCCTAAATGGAAAAGAGAAACGAATGGGCACACACACACACACACACACACACACCAGTTTCTGTCATTGAGAATCACAGGTGGCAAGACTGGGTGGGCAAACTTGGAACATATGAAGATCATGTGGTGTTTTTAAAATGTATCGCTAACTCTCACCCACAGCCACAAGCTCCCACTTCTAGCTCCCATTTCCAAGATACTGGGGGGGAGCAAGAAATTGCTAAGAGACATGTCTCAGAGCAACCAGCCAGATTCAAGTTCAACTTTCTTTTTTTAAAATATTTATTTATTTATTATGTATACAATATTCTGTCTGTGTGTATGTCTGCAGGACAGAAGAACAGAAGAGGGCACCAGAGCTCATTACAGATGGTTGTGAGCCACCATGTGGTTGCCGGGAATTGAACTCAGGACCTTTGGAAGAGCAGACAATGCTCTTAACCACTGAGCCATCTCTCCAGCCCCAAGTTCAACTTTCCATCTCACCATAGTGTATGATGCCCATCTAAAAATCTCACTTGCGCATGCCTGGTAATTAGAGTTTGCAGAACAAACTGTTTGAAATGTTGTCTGATCTTCTTTAGAATCTAGAAATAGGTCACTCGGCACGCAAGTTGTGTATAAATATTTGGTTTTGCAGATGACAGTCACCTCTCAAGAGTCATTCTAGTGGCTCGAGAATCAAGTATTCTGGGCCAAAATTGACTACATGACAAGTTTGAGTCCAACCTGGGCTACATGGCAAGATTCTGTCTCTGGGGGGGGGGGAGAGCACATGAGTGAGTCCTTGGGCAACCACAGTAACGCAGTTAAAGGTGTCTAGTCCCTGACTCTTTTTCCCTTTAAAGATTTCTATCCAAGCGGGGCGGTGGTGGTGCACACCTTTAATCCCAGCACTCGGGAGGCAGAGGCAGGCGGATCTCTGTGAGTTCGAGGCCTGCCTGGTCTACAAGAGCTAGTTCCAGGACAGGCTCCAAAGCTACAGAGAAACCCTGTCTCGAAAAATCAAAAGAAGAAGAAGAAGAAGAAGAAGAAGAAGAAGAAGAAGAAGAAGTTCTATCAATCAAGCATGGTTTGACACATCCAACTGCAGTTTGGCGTAAAGGGTTTCTCCTTATGACCAGGATTTGCAAATCACAGCCAGATTTTGGTGTGGCCTTTAAACTTGGACTGGTTTTTACATTCTTTAAAGTTTTATTTTAATGCAGAGAACAATACTCCAGGACTTGTGCAAACTATATGAGCTTCAAACTTTCGTGTTCATCACTCATTTACAGGTCACATATGGCTGCTTTCACATGTCAGTACAGTGCTGAATTCAGACAGATACTGTATGTCTGCAAAATCTAAAATATGTATTATCTAGCCCTTGTCATAAGATGTTTGCCAACCCTGAGTTTTGAAATGGATGGCTTCTGAGTACGTTAGTCTGTTTGGATGACCATAGCACAACACCAGGAACTAAATGGCTTAAACAGCACAAATTTACTTTCTCACAACTCAAACCCAAGACCAAGGAATCTTTGATGTCTGCTGAGTAGGTGAGGATTCTTTCTCTAAATCATAGACAGCCGATTCTCACTGTGTGCCTACACAGCCCTTCCTTGCTATGTGTGTTCAGAGACAGAAGAGCATCCTGGCCTTTCTCCCGGAAGATCGCTAATCCCACCAGACCCACACCTCAATCCCCATGGCTCAGCACTGAGCCTGATCCCCGGGACATCCAGAACATAAACACCCAGTTAATTCACCTCCTTGTCTCTCTACATTCCCACGGGACTAAGTGTGAGCCTGCCCCACTCCACTCGTCAGCAGGTGCTTCTGTGGGCCACTGCTCTGTGCCCTAGAGAAAGGCTTCTCGTCAGATTGTGCCCACTGCCCTTCTTCCACCATCTGCCGCAGGCTGTGTGCTCATTAAGCAGGGCAGCTGTGTGCACACTGCGGCCTTCAGACTTTAAACCGAGATGCTCAATTGCTTGAGCAGAGGAAGAAAGACAGAAGCCGCAAACTGCAGATCTTTGCTGTGTCTTCGCTGATCTGGAATCACATCTGCCATATGCACACCGCCATGCAGAAACTCGGATATATGGAAACAGAGACAAAAGGGAGCCTCCCAAAGCTTGTGGTGCCTCAGCAACTAGATCCTAATGTGTTGAGATGAATGAAATAGCAGACAAAATTTTCAAAACTTTAGCTTTAAAAATGATCAATGAACTGCATGTGGCAGCACACACCTTTAATCCCTGCACACAAGAAGCAGCGGCAGGTGGCTCTCTGTGAGTTAGAAGTCAGCCTGGTCTACATAGAGGATTCCAGATCAGCCAGGGATACATAGTAAGACACTCTTTAAAAAAAATAGATTTATAACCCTAAAGAAGATTAAACAAACAGATAAAAGAAGTGAAAATATCAATTGGGGCCAAACATGGTATCACACACCCACAGCATCAATACTTTGGAGGCTAAGACAGGAGTGTGTGTGTGTGTGTGTGTGTGTGTGTGTGTGTGTGTGTGTGTGTGTGTTATGGGGGGAAGAGTATGAGTGGGGGAAGGGAAAGAAAAAGGAAAAGGAATTCACCCACATGGCAGCTCACACCAGTCTGTAACTCAAAGATCTGACACCCTTACACAGGCAAAACACCAACACACATTTAAAAAGATAAATTTTAAAAAAAGAACTCTGAAACATGGTCAAGAAACAAAATTAAGAATTTACTGAATAGAAACTGAGATACAAACCGATGCCAGAGAAAAGCCTGTCCAATGACACAGAAGAAATTTCCCATCTCAAAAGAAAGTACAGGAGGCATGTAAACACCAAACATACATGTCCCTCAAAGAACTTAACCATGACACATTACATTTAAATGATGAAAGTATAGGACAAAGAATACATATTGAAAACCCCAGGAGAAAAACTCCAGCTTACTTTCAAAGGCAAACTCAAATAAGAAACCCTAAAAATCCAGAAAAGCCTGGAATTGATATATTTCAAGCCCTAAAAGTAAATAACTGCTAACCAAGATTGTTATATCCAACAACATTTTGTTTAAAATTGGTGGAGAAACAAAGACCTTCCAAGATTAGTCCACCATGCAATTCCTGACTACCAAGCTAACACCGAGGAGGAAGGCTGTCACAAACACAAGCACTCAGGGATGAATCCATTTCATGAGCAGAGCAGCTAAACATCTGAGATTATGAAAGTGATCAGATATGGTCAGCTCACTAAAACAGCAAACTGCAGACCACATATGGGAAAAAGAAAAGGACAGTGCTCAAAACAACCAGGAAAAACGAATTCTAGGAATCAGCAAATACGTGTCAATAGTAACCCTTAATGTAAACGACTTGTAACTCTTCAACCAAAAGACACAGAAACAAGGCCAAACAAACCACTTGTTGTCGAAAAGAACCACACCTCAATGGCAAAGAAACACAGACACTGGGAAACTAAAGGATGGAAGGCGCCCACCACCCACACAGAGGTCAAAGCAAAGCAGTAATGGCTACACTCATATCTGATAAAGAAGACTTCAAGCCAAAATTAGAAGAGATAAAGTCCCTGCATATTAATAAAGGAAACAATCCATCAAGAAGTTTAACAATTATAAGGAAATGTGCAATAAATATTGATAGAGCAAATGTATAAAACAAACATTGCTGGACATGAAGAGATAAATGAGTCGGAATACAGTAAGAGTAGGTGACATAATGTCTCAGTTTCATCAGCAGCAAGGTTATCCTCGATGACAACAAAAAAGAAAATCACCCAAGAAATTTCAGAGGCCGGCATGGGATGTGTGAGAACTTGTCTCCAAAAACTAATTGATTAAGTAAGTAATAATAACAATCAAACAGACTTTAAATGAATAACTCTTTTCCCCCAAGACAGGGTTTCTCTGTGTAGCCACAGCTGTCCTGGAACTCAATCTGTAGACCAGGCTAGTCTGGACCTGAGATCTACCTACCTTTGCCTCCTGGGTGCTGGGATTAAAGGTGAGTGCCACCACCACCTGGCCTAAATAAAGAACTAAATGGTGCATTCAAGGTCTTAGGCAAGAATAAACAAAATTTCAAAAAATTAACATGTAGAAATAATTTTTAAAAGCACCAGACAAGGGGCTGGAGAGATGGCTCAGAGGTTAAGAGCACTGACTGCTCTTCCAGAGTTCAATTCCCAGCAACCACATGGTGGCTCACAACCATCTGTAATGAGATCTGGTGCCCTCTTCTGGCCTGCAGGCATACATGCCAGAACACTGTACACATAATAAACAAATCTTTAAAAAAAAAGATTTAAAAAAAAAATCGCCAGACAAGAAATTAACTAAGTAGAGATTAAATGAATGGCTTCAAAAGAATAAACAAGATTGACAGGTGATTGACTAAAGTAATCAACAGAAATTTAAAAAGAAGAGGACAAGGGGGGGCTGGAGAGATGGCTCAGAGGTTAAGAGCACTGACTGCTCTTCCAGAGGTCCTGAGTTCAATTCCCAGCAACCACATGGTGGCTCATAGCCATCTGTAATGAGATCTGGTGCCCTCTCTGGCCAGCAAGCATACAGACAGACAGAACACTGTATACATAATAAATAAATCTTAAAAAAAAAAAAAGAAGACAAGGAATTAAGGAGAAAGAAGACCTAAATAAATAAAGATGAAAAGGAAGTTATTATAACAATTACCAATAAAACATAGATCATTTGAAAACTTATATTGATTGAGTTGAAAAGTCAGGAAGAAATGGCTTAAATTTATAAATGCATATGCGCTCCCAAAACCGAACCAAAAGGACACAAACAATGCTAGTAAATCTACTATCATCAGAGAAATCAAAGCAGATCCCATCTCACCCCAGTCAGAAAGCTACCACCACAAAACATAAACAATGGGCCAGCAGAGCCCACTCAGCGGTTCAGAACAGTTGCTGCTCTTCCAAATAACCCTGGTTTAATTCCCAGAACCTATGTAATTCCAGTTCCGGGAGATCTGATGACATATATATATATATATATAAGCATGCATGCAGTAACAATTTGACTTTTAAGAAAAGAAAACAGAGGCCACGAATTTGAAGAAAGTAGGGAGGGGTATATGAGAGAGTGTGGGGATAGTCAATGCTCAGAAAGCCAATAGCAAAAGCACACTGTCAGGTGTAGACAGAGACTGCTCATTTGTTACCCGGCTGCCCGGAACCACACAGAAACTGTATTAATTACATCACTGTTTGGCCAATAGCTTATGAATATTTCTAGCTAGCTCTTTTTTGTTGTTTTTTATTGTTGTTGTTGTTTGTTTGTTTTTTTCGAGACAAGGTTTCTCTGTAGCTTTCATGCCTGTCCTGGAACTCACTCTGTAGACCAGGCTGGCCTCGAACTCACAGAGATCCGCCTGCCTCTGCCCCCTGAGTGCTGGGATTAAAGGCGTGTGCCACCACCGCCTGGCCTAACTCTTACATCTTAAATTAACCCATTTCTATTAATCTGTGAATCGCCACGAGGTTGTGGCCTACCAATAAGGCTCTGGATGGTGGCTCATGTCTTTCTATTTTGGCAGCAACATGGCCTCTCTTTGACTCTGCCTACTTTCTCTCTATATCTCTGTTCAGATTACCGTCTGGCTTTACTCTACTAAACTATTGGCCAAAACAACTTCTTTAATAACCAATGATAATAAAATATATTCATAGCATACAGAGGGGCATCAGTCAGGGACTCCCAGGAAAGAGGCACAAGTTCCGAGACAAAAGCTGTTATAAGTATTAAGTGACACAAGAACTTAAGTAAGATATTGATTAGACTTAGAGCTCACTTCAGTGTTAGAACCAAAGAATGAACCTACTAACCAATCAGCAAGCCGGTATCCAATATATGCCAGGCTACATATTAGATACTGAAATAGTATCTGAGTTAGAGTTTCTATTGCTATGATGAAACACCATGACCAAAAGCAAATTGGGAACAAAAGGGTTTATTTCACTTATCTCCCACATCACAGTCTATCACTGAAAGAAGTCAGGACAGGAAAAGACTCAAGGATAGGGAGCTGGAGGCTGGAACTGGTGTAGAGGCCATGGAGGGGTGCTGTTGTTTACTGGCTTGCTCTCCATGGCTGACTCATTCTGTTTTCTATATAGCCCAGAACCACCACCCCACGAATGGCACCACCCACAATGGGCTGGGCCCTCCCCCATCAATTACCAATTAAGAAAATGCTCTACAGCTGAACATTATGGAGGCATTTTCTCAATTGAGGTTCTCTCCTTTCAGATAACTCTAGCTTTTGCCAAGTTGACATGAACTAGCCAGCACATATAGAATCTTGACCAAGGCAGATCTGCCCAAGTCAGACTAGAGGCCAAAATCTAGTGGGGCAAAAGACAGCTAATTTAGAATTTATTACAGCAATAAAGAATCAGGAACATTGTATAGGCATACCCCAACCCAGACCTGAAAGTTCAGGGTTGTCCAGCAGTACCCTGATATTGGGAAATGCCAAAAGGTGGGGAGGGTAGAGAACAGATGGTAGAAGTGGAGACACATTTGGGGCAGACAAAACAGGTGGACACAGGTCATGCAGAGGAGAGTTGTTATCTTCAGGAAACTGCAAGAAGCTAGAGGCAGCTGGAACACAGAATACTAACCAAGACCTTCATCGAATGACAGAGATGAGTTGATGAGTTGGCCCTCTTGGTCCAGAGGCCTTGTCCACCCAGTCCTTGACCCATGTCTCCAAAGGCAAGGTCACAAGTGAACACATAACAGCTCCATCTTGTCTCAGGATTGCAAGGGAGGCTTACCTCACTGTGGCAAGAACTAGTGGCACTCAACCTCTCTCTGGGACTGAAACCTCCTGGAGTTCAGGAGTTGTCACTTGTCTGTGCATTGCTATATAGACCCCTAGCGTGGAGTCCGATGCCTGGCACACAGATGGCTCAATAATTGTAAAATAAATAAAAGCAGCAAGCACACAGGATACCATTGGACTTCCTATGTATCCCGCCTTTATGGTTGCCCATGACCCTCATAGACCAAGAGTATAGGATTCCTAAAAGCTCTTGGAACATGCGGAAACCATCCCTTGGAGAAGCAATGTCAGATCTTTGGGGGACTCCTTCATTCTGTTGACAGTATGATTTCATTGGCCTGTCTTCACTCATAATAAAGCCACAGAGAAGGCAGATAATGGCGTGGGTGAATCCCCAGATATGATTCCAACTATCCCCCACATTTTTTTTCCTACCTCAAAGGTACATTACATCCGGACATGGAAGAGGTCGGGATCTTTCCGCCCTCCATTTCAATGAGGCTGCAGTTTAATTAAAAGTAGAATAACATTTACATACATAATCATTCCACCTCCACGAGAGGCAGCTAAGAGCTTCTTACGAATGCACATCCTGCCTCGGCCTTGGCGCAGGTTTCACAGGATGCTCCTGAAATCTTTGCCTTTCTTTGGAGGCAATGTTGACAGACTGTATCACCAAGAAACTTGGTTGAATAGAATCAACTGGAAGCTTACATGAAATACTTTCCATGTCAGTTTCTCATATCTGAAACAGAAACAGACAGCTGCTCCATGTAGAGATCATTTAGTACAAGCAAATGTTTGGGGACTCTTCAAGCAGCACCGTCTTGCTTGATCCCTGAAGAGCTTTACTAGGTCTGGCAGAAGAAGCATCCATCGCTCTTCAGAGGAAGGTGGAGGCCCTGGGGAGAGGAAGTGACCTGTCCAAGGCTAATCAGGAGACTGGGTCTCTGTTCTTGGCCCTTTCTGCCGTTTTACACCATAAGATCACATTTCCTGTGGTTTCTCTTCTTGCAGAAGAGACCTGGTCAGTCGTCCTCATCAACTTAGACCATGGCCAAGTTCAACAGAACTGCCATATATGGGCTGCCCATGCATGCTTCAGCATTGCCAGGGCATAATTTACATTTTTCATTCAAATTTTTCTGGAATTGGTGTTTTGTTAAAAGTTATTTTCACTAAGGTCAGAGTGATGTTTTCAGTGAAGAAACCATAGAGGTAGGTCTAAGAGTAAGAAGATACTAGGAGGACAAAGATTCAGAGGAAAAGCCCTTGAAGAAGGCTACCTGGGTTCAACACAAGTTCTGTCAGTAATTACCTTCATGAGCCATGGGCCAGTTTCCTGTCTCTGGTACACATTTGGAACTTCAGTGTTGACAGAAGGCTGAGTCCATACAGTGCTTTTTTTACAAATACAAGGACCCAAGTTCAATCCCACAGAACCCACATAAAAATCTAGGAATGTTGCACGCACCTATAATCCCAGAACTAGAGAGTTAGAGACAGGCAGCTTCCTGGGACTCACTGGCCAGCTGAAGTCTCCTACTTCAGGAGCCCCACATCTCACTGAGAGGCCCTGTCATCTCCCAAAGAGCCACGCCTGAGGCTGGCCTCTGGCCTCCACCTGCATGGGCACGCATGTGCGTGAGTACCCCACTTACAAAAGTACATGCACACACATACAAACTTGTGTAGACATGAACACACGCACGCGCGTGCGCGTGCACACACACACACACACACACACACACACACACACCATCTGAAGCTTCTCTGGGCTCCCATTCGTGGTCCTCATGTATCCAGGAACCATGGCTGTAACATCAGCTCCAGGAGCAGGCCAGCAATCTAAACTAAGCCATGAGCCTATTCATTGATTCAGCTATGACCACCTAACCAAGGATAATCCAGTCAGAAAACACTTCAGGACTCTCAAAGTAGATGCTGAGATGAAACTAGCCTATGGATGTGATGTCCTGGGAGCTACTGGCAGCCATCTTTGGAACATGAAGGGAATCTGTTGGAGGAAGAAATGGACACCCTAGAAGCATAGAAAGAAACTGAGTCCATTCCTACAGGTGTGAGTCTCTGACTTGAAGCCTCCACTAACAATGCTTCATTCCGTTACTTGAAGTAGTAAATTACCACTAATGCCATTTTGAGTTGGGTTCCCTGTTAACTACCCAAAAACACGATGATTCAGTGTCCCCTCAACTGCAAAGTAACAATAATAATGATAGTACTAATAATAATGCCCACCTACACGTGTGTATTGGGAGACTCAGATACATACGAGATCCACACCATGCAATTAAGAAGTCTTCCGATCCACTTGAGGGTGCGTGGAGTCATGGCATCGTCCATATTCTTCTTGCAGTATCCAGTTCCCTGTGGCAAAAAAAGCAAAGCACTTCACAGGTAAATAGCACATTTAACCTGAAAGTCCAAGACAAACCACAGCGCCCCCACACACTTATGCGCAGGCTCATTTGGGCATTAGTCCTAAATCGTGTCTTGTTGGAAACAGCTGTTGCAGGGGAGCCGCGCTGTTCTGTCATAACCTCACCGTGCATCATTTTTCAGGTGATTTTACTATCTTTTCCCCAGTATCCTCTGGGTTAGTGTCTTTAACCTATTATGTAATGATATTTCAGAGCCTGGAAGATGAATTGCTCCCGGTGTAAAATATGGCAGCAGATCTATACCCCTAAGCTCTGATAATTAGTTTTTAATGTAACTACAATTCTTCGGAGGAGATGTTTTCGAGCTCTAAAATCTTCTTAAAAGCGTCCCTTAGGCTGAAATTAAGTTGGAAGGAGTGTCATGGAGGTCTGTGATGAGGAGCGAGATGGGCTCAGGTTACCAAGCCCTCCTGACATGATTCATGTGCCTCTGGCTGTGCGAGGCTGGACCTCCCTCTCACCTCTGTGGCCAGGCCTGTCCCTGCATGCAGCTGCCAAGGCAAAGGGCAAAACCGTACTTCATCAATAGCCCTGACACCGTATAATGATTACAAATGGGTTTTCAAGCAGGGGGGAGGCTAAACAGGGTGGGGCTCAAAGTGGGGCTTGAAGGGAACTGGGCAGGGGTGCCCACCAGGGTGTCCCAATGGCTGGATGACGGGGCCATTCTCTCTTCTAGCCACTAGAGAAGTGGGCATTTTCTACTGCATCAACAAATAATTATTTTAGTTAAAACATTTAAAATTTTTATGGACTAGAGTTGACCCGTTCCTTAGGAATAAGTGTCTGAAACCTCCTGGGATTTGGGGAGCCCCAGGCCCCAGCTGTGGGTTCCCAGTATTACCCACTCTCTGTGCACTGTGTCTGCAAAAAGCATCTTCTTGCTTCATTTGGATATTCTCCTCAAAGAGAGGGCTCTTTGTTCCCTGAAAAGCCAAACAAGCCAACTTGTCCACTGGGGAGACATCATGTGGACTGAAGGGCGCTGTGGCCTGGCAGTGTTGTTATAAGTATCTGGGCCAGGGGTTCTTAGCCTCCCAATGCTGTGATCCTTTAATACAGTTCCTTGCCATGTGGTGACCCCAACCATAAAACTATTTTCATTGCTACTTTATAACTGTGATTTTGTTACTGTTATGAATCGTAATGTAAATATCTGTTTTCCAATGGTCTTAGGCAACCCTCTGTGAAACGGTCACTGGACTCGAGACCCACAGGTTGAGAACCATTGGTCTAGGCAGTTAGCCCAGGATAAACTTAACCAGCTGCCCCAAACAAGTGGAATAATAAACATGAAGAGCCAGGGGGGACAAGGTGCCACAGAACGCTAGACATCTTGTGAATTCCCAATCCTGAGTGACTGGGTCTGTGAAAGCAGTTTCCTTCCCTTTGCCTGAAGCTACCCTCGTAAACTTTGAAAGGGTTTTGAAGCCGACACACACTAAAGAGCATCACTTTGATGATCAGGCACGCTTGGAGGCAGCCCCTGACAGCACTCTGCTGGTCTGGGCTCCAGCAGGTGAGTGTGCCTAATTGATGCTTTGTCTCTCCTGGTGATGCGAGGTCCCATGGTCATGGACCATTTACAGAGGAACTGCAAGGATAAAGACAAAGATAGTCTGGTGGAAAGATGCCACCAAAACTTGATCTTGTTCCATAGTGGGGGCAGTGAGTAATGGACCTTCATTCTACTACAGAAGAAAAATTCTATAAGAGTGAGTGTGATTTGGGGGTGTCACTTTCTGATGATCCAAACTGATCATCAGATCATGATCAAAACCATGTGGGATTCACAGTGTGTTCTTTTACGTCATATTTTCAACATGACACTTCCTTTTAGAGGGTGGTTGGGAAGGCCTTTGGTGTGCTGATGTGTTCTCCTGGTAGCTAAAGACAAATCTGTTAGGTCTAAACCACAAGGAACTAAGCAAGACAAGGAAGACTCTCTGATCAATGTTCTGCCCAGCCCAGGCTCTCAAAACCATCCATCTTTGCGATGGTGGCGATTACAAAGAGCAGGGCCTGAAGAGAAGACTGGACGTAATGACTGCCTGGCTCAGTCACTGGGGCTGCTGCCACACGGGCACACTATTCACCGGGCAACTATAAATGACCCGTGTTTATTTCCCATAGCTCTAGAGGATGAAAAGTCCAAGATAAAGATGCTAGTAGATTCCTTGTCAAGTAGAGTTCCATTCTTTGACGGTGATGCTATCCCCTGCCACATAAGGTGATGGCATATATTCCCTTAACATTAGTTCTGTTCGTGACATAATACCTCCCAGAGGCCCTTTCCTGGATTACTTTCCTCACTGCTGTGATCGAACACCTGATAGGAAGCAACTCACATTTCAAATGGATGTGGTCTAGCACCACGGCACGGCAGCCATCACAGCAGGTCTGTAAGGTGGCTGGTCTCTCTACATCCACAGCCAGAAAGCAGAGACCCGTGAATGCTGGTATTCCCCCAAGTTTCTCCTCTTTATTCCATCCGGGACCCCAATCAATGGGAGGCAACAACCATATGTAGGGCGAAACTTCCTATCTCAATTGACGTAATCTGGACAATCTTTCACAGACACGTCCAGAGCTTTCCTTCCTCAGTGACTGTAGATCTTGTCAAGATGATAGCTAATAGTAACCAACAGGGGATCTATGTCTTGATCACAGTGCGGATTGGGTAGCAAACATGAATTTTCAGGAGACTCAGACATCCAGGCCAAAATCTGAGAAACTGTTTTACAGAAGAAAGTTTGTCCTAATTGTCATGTGATTTCAGAGGGCAGCCCAGGATTGACAGTTATGAAGTATAAGCAATAAACACTAGCCCATAAAGAAAACACATTCTGAGACCTTGGGCCACCAGAGTGAGGAATGAGCTTCAGCATCCCACACACTAAGAGGAAGGTGACAATGGGGTGGAAACCGTGGCTTGCATTTCCCCCAAATCTTTGGCGCATGTGTGACAAGTATCAGCTGAGACTCTGGTGACCTGGAGTGGCTGAGAGACAGAAGGAACCTGAAGATCCTGGGAGGAAAGGCCAGTGTGGATGCAGCTGAGGGAAGAGGGACGGCTTCACCTGGCTAAGGGGCCAGAGAGAGCAGAGTGACAGACAGAGCAAGGTGAAAGGCCAGCCGTGCACTTGAGCAATAGATGGAGGCTTTGGGATGGTTGGCTGGGGCAAGGATGAGAACAGCATTGCGCATCAGGGTGAGATCTTAGAGTTTATTGGTGAATAAAATAAAATCACCGAACAATTTAAGGCCAGAGAGGGACACAACAGAAGCACTAGTTTAGAAAGATTAGCCTGGCAGCAAAGCAGAGGGTAGATGTCACAAACACACTAGTGGAAAGGCAGGCCACATGGAAAGTGATGGTTCCAGTGCTCACAGGGCGTGGATGACCAGGCAGGATGTGGGAGGAATCAGTATGATCTACCTGGGAGTGGGATTGGTCTTCTGGGCACAGGCTAAGGCTGCAGATTGGAAATAATCTCCATGGTCAATGAGTTTAGTTAATTTTGTCATATTTCTTATGAACAAATCTTCAAGTAGTTAGCTAAATAAACAAAAGAGTTCTGGTTGTTTTCTGGAGTACACCATCTTTGGTTATCCCGGTCCTCTTTACCTAGGTGTGTTGTGTTTTGTGTGTGTGTGCGCACACGCACATGCATGCCTGCACGTGTGTGTGCACACATTTTGGAGTGTGTCCTTGTTCCAGGGTATCTCTTTCTACAGTGTCTCTCTAGAGTCTTCAGTAGGGTGGCTGGACTTTTTACATGCCACCAGTGGGTTTTTAAGAGGTTAAAGCAGAAGCCTCCAAACCTTCCAGAAGCCTAGGCTGAGATATGGTATAGTTTCTGCAGCAGTT
Organism: Ondatra zibethicus; assembly: GCA_004026605.1. Classification (NCBI taxonomy): domain Eukaryota; kingdom Metazoa; phylum Chordata; class Mammalia; order Rodentia; family Cricetidae; genus Ondatra; species Ondatra zibethicus. Next base: position 99,020 of record PVIU01003613.1, read on the forward strand.
AGAACAGGTTGCAGGCTTAGCCCAGATTCAAGAACAAGGAGCTGTCTGAAGGCGTGGGTGTCATGTTTAGAATTGAAGCTGGTCTTCCCTGAGACCCACTACAGTAGAGTCATACAGACTTCCCAGTTATTTGAGAGCCATCTTCAGTCATGCCATGTAGATAGGAAAAAGAGTAGAGAGAACAGCCTGGCCTCAGTATACAACCCTGTCCAATCCCTGCTCCCTCTCTCATGAGTACCTGCAGTGATTTAAACCAGCATGAATTATTTATCATTTCCCATTTGTAATTAGAGTGAACTCCTCTTATAAGCAAGTGAAAAACAGTATACAAACATAGACACACGCTCGGGACTTCTCCACTTGTTACAGTTTGCATGTAAAATGTCCTCCATAAGCTCATGTATTTGAGCACTTGGTATCCCTGTTTCGGAAGGTTATGCAACCTTTAGCAGGTGGAACCCTCTTGGAGATCCTGGAGGGTTGCCTTCCTGCCAAGGTTCTGCCTTCTGCTCTGCTGGAGGCACCAGCCCTCATACTTTCCCACCCACAATGGACTGTATCCCCTCAAACTGTGAGACAAACCCAATTCTCCCAAGTTACTTTTGTCAGGTAGCCTGGCAGAGCAATGAAAAAAAAGCACTGTCCACTCAATTATGTAACTCATCTACCATCTCTCTCTTCTGAGGCCCCCTCCCCTCAAGAAAATAAATAAATAAAAACCATGTGAACTGTTCCCTGAATTAAATGAATCTTTATTCAAGGTGAATACGGTGAGATTATGTTGAGATGAAGAGTACCAACCTAAAAGAAGGATTGATCCTCACCCAGATCACACGGGGGCATCTGAAAATGGCCAGCACTGGTCCACCCTCCTAAGACGAAGGGGCTCTAAGAACACAGACCCCTTCTCCATGACAGTGCAGCAGCTGGAGCAGAAGACCGTCATGATGGGTGTGGCCGTGGAGCTCCCGCCAAGTGGAACTTCCAAGCAAATTGAACTTTCCTCATCCATCACCAAGGGTGGGAGGCTGGGACCCATTCTTCTGTGTCAAGCACAGTCGACAGTCGGGGAAGCAAGCCATGACTTTTAGCTTGTAGTTCCATCTCCTACGTTCTCAGGCAGTCAAGGTGAGGCTGAGAGGATCTGGGGACTTGAGTCCGTCTGGCAACATGTCACTGAGAAGCAAGTCCTGAGGTGTAATAGGCCTGGGAGAAAAGGCGCCCCACTCAAGGGAATGTTTCCTGCCTTCATGGGTATTGACTACCCTTCCTGCATGCCTCACTCTCTGAAGAAATGAGGGAGATGCTTTTATACCACGGCCTTTACTTTCCCTTCAGCCCATCCTCTTAGAGAACTAACTTGGTAACAAAGCAGGTGATATTAGCATCGCCTTCTCTAACCTATACCTAGCTAGTGCTAGAAGAGAGAGGGGCCACGTGGCTGCTCCTAAGCCTGGGAACATGCATGTGATCAGTCACTTGATGGCGTATGTTACATTAAGGCAGTCTAGAGTCTTCAACAGAACACACGTGGAGTGCCAGCCCCACAACCCGCCCTGTGCTTTCACATAGAATTGTTCTTTATGCTGATGGCGGCTATGGTTCCTGTGGTAGCTAGATGTGTATGCAGCAGACACTCTCATGGATGCTCCACCTCTGCCAGGATATCTCAGACTTTCACCAGCCTTACGAGGTGAGGACGCCATCATCCCCTCACACAGGATACAAATGAGGAAATGAAGCCCCAGAGGGGAAGCTGTTAACCTTGAGCCCACACCACCAAGAAACGTCAATAGCACAAATCCCCAGGGTTTGGTTTGGCTCAAGAGCCACTCTTTGACCTGGTCTTTGTTGATAGACACCTGCCGCTGTGAAGGATGACAGAGATGCCTTGCCTTCTCTAACGGTGGCTCTGGACCTCAGAGGTCTTGTCAGCAACTTCATCCCATAACGCCAGTCTTATGTTGCGCTAAAGCGTGACCCACAGGGCTCTAGGTTAGATGCCCAGCATTGCATTAACCAAGCACACATACTTGTAATCCCAACCTGGGGAATCTGAGTCAGGTAGTTCTTGAGTTCAAGGTCAGCCTGGGCTACATAGTAAGTTTGACACTAACCTAGGCTACATGACATCTTGTCTCAAGAAAACGGAAAAAAATTAAATGAGGGAGAATGTCCTTGTTTCAGGGAATACGCACAAACACAACTATAGTAATGTGCCTGAACTGTAAAGGGAATAAAGGGAGGATTACAGGCATAGAGCAAATGCGGTCTACCAACACCAGTTGGCAGGGCTGAGTGACTGGTAACATAGGAGCTTCCCTCCATATGCTTAAAACAATTTCAAAATGAAGTTTTAAGATCCGCAAGAACACATCTGTACACTACGAATTTTAGGGTAGAATTGTAGAATTGGAACTGACAGAACAGGGATGGAAAGAAAGGGAGGGAGAGAGGGAGGGAGGGAGGAAGGAAGGAAGGAAGGAAGGAAGGAAGGAAGGAAGGAAGGAAGGAAGGAGAAGGGAAAGGAGGGAGGGAAGAAAAGGAGAGGAAAGGGGAGGGATGAAGGAAGGAAGAGAAAAAAACACTAAAACACTTCCAAACTCATACGAAGAAAGTATTCTAATATAGAAGCCAAGTAAAGACGGTACAGAGAAAGAAAATGATGCAGGCTACAGGCCAACGTTCCAGATGAACAACAACAGATAACAGTAAAAATGGAAAGCTGAAGTGGAGAGACGGTTCAGCAGCTAAGAGCACTTGCTGCTTTTACAGAAAGACCTGAGTTCAGTCCCAACACCCACATCAGGCAGCTCACAACTAACTACCTGTGACACCAACACCAGCCCTCTGCGGAACCCACACACGGACATACACATAAAGACATAATTAAAAGTAAAACGTATTTCCTCTTTAAGAACTAGAAATCTATCCTTAGCCAAGAAATCATGGAAGTATCTCAATATACATATAGCCAAGAGGCTGTTCAGCTGGCTTTCAATGTGAACTTTTGCTTTAACTGTACACATGAGTTTTTATGTTTCTAGAAGTGCTTCCACGCACAGAAGAGATCAGCTCAGCGAACTGCATACATGTCTACGCAACCACAGCAAAAGATAACAAGCCCGCGGCGAAGCAGACTCGACATATACCCTGGGCCAGCAAAATCCTGATCTTAAATTTCCAGAGAAAAGAAACAGACTCAAAGACAGTTGTTAAGGAATTCTGGGAGAATCTCTTCAGAAAGAGAGGCTAATAGGTATAATAAATGACCCAGGGCATGGATAGGAACAAATTACGTAAATAAACTTAAGAAGACATTAGACATGAACGGCGGACCCAAACAAATGTGAACCTGTAAGTCACAGATGCAGATTCCAAGGCGGCTCAGCCCGCTGGAAGCTGTTGGAGCTCACGCTTCTCTATCCCTCTGGCAGAGTTATTAGAGCCTCTTAAGCTGTCACGTTTACAAATGTAAGCAGAATAATTTTATGAAGAGATATTTTGTCTTATTAAACACAGCCCCAGAACATAGTCCAGATTTCCCTCTTAGGAAAAGTGAATGAATATTGGAGCAGAAGGTTTACATTAGGCTTTTTATTTAAATTATCATTACCATGGCCTCTTAAATCACCTAATGATTCGTTTGCTTAGCAAACCAAAAACAGAATGTTTTAAGATAAACTTTAACTTACTACAAATCATAAAATTATTTCCATATAAAGTCTGTTTATTAAATGTGTTAAACTGTTATATGGTCCCTTAAAATTTATGGAAAGACAAAGAGTTGCCTGGTTGGAATATCTCTAAAAGCAATATATACTTGATGGTGGGGGGGTTGGAGAAAAGCTTCCATGCTATAAAAGCAAAGGATACAAAAGGAATATCTGAGATACCCAAGACAGAGAGTTAAATTACTACATCCCACAAGAGCCAAGATGATGTCATTGTACGTGGAGCCATGCTCAAAGCAAAGAATGTAACTTTCAAATTCATCTTTTAGACACTCGTTATTTTAGCAGCTTCTAAAACAGGACATTTGGATTTCTTCATATACTGATTGTAAGGAATTTAGTGACTAACTGGAGCTTGAATGCATGTTGCCTTTTCTCTGGTTTTTGAATGCAAACAAATTCCTTAAAAGGATATATTTACAAATGACCATGGCTTCCGGCTCAAGATCCTAAGGTTAGTACTTCTACATCACTGAGACCTGACTGTTAATTGTACATATTTTAGCTGTCACAGGCCTCCCAGGAAGGAACTACAGATGCCTTGCAACAGCTCGCAGTCAACCACTGGGAAAATTATTAGCCATGAATGCTGCACTTCTGTCAAATAAAAGAACTTTTCGGAGCAAGGTTGTGTGGTGAGCAACCATCAATAGCCTTCTCACAACACTTTAGTGTGAACTAGTAAGAGAATTTGTGGAAGGGTTCTAGAAAACTCTCTTCTGAATAGGTTACTATAACACTATTTATTTTATTGTGTGTGTGTGTCAGAGAGAGAGAGGGGGAGGTGTGCTGTATACACACATAAATATTTAAATGCCTTATCTAGTGCATGCATGTGTTTGAGTGTTCCCCTAAACCTTCACTGGAACATGGCAGAGGGTTATCAATTTCAAAGAAAATACCACTTGCAAGTGTTTTATAACCAGACTGTGAATACGCAGCTAGCGACTCTGGTTTACTCCCCATATCTCTACAGCATTAGTTGGACGTGAAGTCATCTCCAACCTCCTTTTCCTGCCAAGCCAAATATTCAGGAACGTACATAACACAGACATGGAGTGATGCTTGTCTTCTAACTGGAGTTACCATTTGAAGTTATGAACTTCATTACAACAAGGCTCATGATATTTTCCTGAGTGCCTCGTGAGATTATGATGAAAATTATGGCCTAACAGATCACTAAAAAGTCTTTTATCTCTTTAGATGCAAAAACTAACCTACATAGGATAGAACTAAAATATCTTCCCTTTGCGTCATCACTATTTCAGCCTATAAAACCAACATCACACATGACTTCCATGACTCATGGCCTGGTTGCTTTGGTTATGATGAGATACAAAGAAAAAACTGCAGATCTCCATGCAAACGGAATGGAGATTATAGAAACTCTGGTCTACATGTTACCCTGAAGAAAACCACTCTTGGACGTGGCGGTTTTCTCATCGCTCTCACTTCTCACAACCGTGATATGCTGCATACGGCAAACTCTAAGTTCAATGAGATGATGATGAGTTTCATAGTTTTCAACTTGCAAATTCAAAATCATTGGATCTTTACATTCTATCCTTACCAAATATCAAAAGAATGATAATGCACAATTTGAAGATCAATTCATATCTAGGACATGTATTTATTTGCTGTCTCACTTAATCCTCAGAAGCAATTATATGGTATAGATAAAATTATCTTTTCCAAAAAGGTAAATAAAGCCTAGATGATGTATGATTTGCCTAAGACTTTGAAGGTAGTCATTGCTGGAAGTAGATTTTTGACTGAAGACTCTTTAAGACACCATATCCAAGTTCTTCCAGGATATCAAGTATATCTTTACACAGTGGTATTCTTTGGGACTGAAAAGCAATGCTGGGAAAAGCTGAGTATATAACTCAACACACGACTCCAGGGTACCACTATGGATTTCCATCTTACAAGGTTCATTGCAAGATAAGGAAGCAGCCATGAGATCAGCAGTAAATCCTCAAGTGTCATTCATAGAAAACACCCCAGAGCCATTATTTCTGGCCTTGGCAAAAGTGTATTGACTCTTTCTTTATTTTCCCTTCTCTGGTTTTCATTAAAAGATGGTGCATGTGTAAATCAAAATACAGGCTGTCAGACTGGCTTAAAAATACAGCATGACTCAAGGGGACCAGTGTTTGTCTTATAAATGCAATACACATTGTAAAACAAATTATTTATAATTTTGAGGTCATATGTTAATGAAATTTTGCTTTATGTTAATTGGAAGAACAAAGTATTCAAAAAGGCCTTTGGTGTGTTTTTATAAGTTAATATTAATTTTTAACATATATACATTATATATTCATATACATATATATATGTATTTAGGAAGTACAACACAATGCCTATCAAGAAATTTAGAGAAAAACAAACTAGAATTTCAATAGTCATGCTGTTAATCAACATTCTTAAACTATATTTCGGTTTCCTCATTTATTTATAAACTAGAAGCTTATGAAAATGGTATCCACCTCAAGCTTTACTGTGACAGCTAAAATCAATTAATTGCAACAATAAGTATGGTACAAGGTAAGAGCTAAATATAATTATAGAGATCGCATTACTTTAAAATGAGCATCTATGTCATTGCCTACATGCAATATTAATAAGCACAGATAGTAACATTATGATGACCATGGACAATTATTATAACCATATTAATTACCTTATGGGTCATTACTGTGTACAGTCATTTGGTCAGAATCCAAATCTGTGACAAAAGACACAAGTCAGATTTTCAGATACACGGGAATAAGATTTTGAGGAATGTGACATGGAACTTTGAGTCAAAATACATGAATAAACCACTGTCTAGTGAAAGATACAGAGGAATTTTAATGATAAGTACACATAAAAACAAGGACAGCATGGAAATGAACCTGACCATGAAAGTTAAGGGGTAGTTTACCTAACCCAGACACACAGGCAGGCCTTGTAAGTGTCTTAGAAAATTGTTTCTGCTCAGATACCAAAGAGTCTAAAGTTTCAATATGAAAAGAATCCTCCTACTGACAAAACTACCCTTGACTCCATTTTGTTCCACTGTTAGAAAACCCCTCATGCCTGGATGTTTCAGCAGTGTGTTGTGGTTTTGAGGATCATTTGCGGACACTGGCAGGTTGGTATTTCTTAGTCTGGGTCAGCTGCACATGCTAAGAGATGGCAGACTCTGGAACAACATGCCCCAGCTCTGTATCGGGAGAGGAGGGTAGGCCTTGGCAAATACACCAATGACACATGAACTATGCTATTAAAGAAAAGAGTGATCTTGGTGAAACCAATTGTATGAAATTATCTACAAAAACAGAATTGGAAGAGACCACACAGTGGTCTTCTGTGAAGTCTTCAGGAGAACTCGCTTTTATGACTTTTATAACTTTTGGTCTAGGTGGACATAGCGAAGCCTGAAGTGTGTGGGGGAAAAATATCACTGTTCTACTGTCAATGGCTTCATGTTTCTTGTGAATTGTGCAGAATATTACAAACTCTGCCAGAATCAAAAGAAGGCACTTGATTCACTGATGACAGGCAAAAAGGCCTCCAATATACCTGCACTAATGCGTAGGGGTAGTTGAAAATCAATTACAGGAGACATTTGGCTTATTGTGGTCCAATAACAGAAAGGGATGGTGAATCCCTGAGGAAAAGAATGGATTCTTTGCAGTTGTGTGAAGCAACTTTTAACAGTATGAATTCCAACTATGAACCATATCTATTTTTTAATAAAATAAAGTATAAGATAAAATGAAAACCAGCGCATCAAAGTTGAAGACAAGCCAACAAAAGGAAGGGTGCCCAACAGAAGATACAAGAATCAGAGACCCACTTGTTCACACACTCAAGAGTCCCATAAGAAAACTAAACAGAAAGCTGTAATTCATACACAGCGGAATTTTTAAGTTCATCACATTCAAGCATCTATGTACTTTTTGGAACTAGTTTTTGAATTTTGTGCTGTAAGACCCCTTATAGAAATTAATACACCTATACACCTACATTAAATGTACAGTTAATGATCCACTCACAAATGATACCTTACAACTTTCAAAAATCTGTTTTCTTAAACAAATATCACACATAAGGCAAAAATCTCATGTTTAGAGAAAATGTTTACTTGAAAGGTAATTTTAAAGTAGAACAGTAACAGCTCCATATTGGTAAATACAAACCCTTTGTCTATAGGCTCATATAAAATTTTTGAAGATTAAAAATATTTCTCTAAAGAGTGAAGGGAGGATATGTCCACATGTGTAAAAGTTAGCAAAGCACGGGTGTTTGTCAAGCCCTGCTCTACTGTGTTTGTACAAGTGTATGTCTGCGTGTATCCCCTGTCTCTGCTGTGTGTTTGTACAAGTGTATGTCTGCGTGTATCCCATCTCTGCTGTGTTTGTACGAGTGTATGTCTGCGTGTATGTAGCCTTGGCCCAGGCACTCTTCGTCCTGATGTGGAATTTGCAAAAAGTTTTCTGGCCCAGTTTGTTTTTTCTCCTAAACCCTCCATACAAAGATTTCTCCTTCTTAACAAGTAACAAAGGAAGGTTTTTTTAAAAAATATATTAATGTAGAGCTCAATAAAAATCAATTTAAAAAATTTAATATAAAAATATATTTAGTAACCCAAAGTCAAGTTGGAAAGTGCTACGACTTAGGTTGGAACCCAGATGTGTCCCCAAAATCCACAGTGGAGAAAACAGGCATTTGTTGGAGCCCACGGATAGTATATACACTCATCCCACGTGGAACTAGTTGCCATAGCAAGTGCGCTAGTTAGTAGTCTGTCAACTTAACAAAAGCTAGAGTTATCTGGGAAGAGGGACCCTCTGCTGTGAAGAAGCCTCCATCAAACAGGACTACAGGCAACTCTGCGGAGACTTTTCTTGATTACATAATGATATGGGAGCCCTCATTCCTTCAATGGTGGCCCTGGGAGTCATAGGGCTGAGTAAGCGATGGTGAGCAAACCGGCAAATAGCATGTCTCTGTGGTCTCTGCTTCAGTTCCTGACTCCAGGTTCCTGCCTTGAGTTCCTGCCTTCACTTCCCTCAACAATGGACTAGTAAGCTCTAAGGTAAAATAAACCCTTTCCCTCCCTCATTGCTTTTGGTCATGGTGTTTCATCACAGCGACAGAAGCAACACTAGGACAACAGGGTTGTTGGTAAAAATGTCCAGCAGCACCAGGTTCCCAATCACAACAGCTGCTGTTCGATATTTCATGAAAATGTAGAATATTTTGTTGACCTGAATGGTGTGAAAAATCGTTTGATTTTTGCAAGTGCCTGAGCGAAAAAAAATATGTATTTGTTTTAGAGTAAGAATGAGTATTAGTCAACCAACCACAGACTGAAATATTCATTTAAAAATCCAGAAAGTTCCAAGAGCTAAACTTGACTTTGAAGTGCCATGAGCGCTATACCTCGTCTGCACGCGGGAGGCTCCATGCAGGCTCACACGCCGGAGCGCACACTGTCACCCAGCCACAGTCTCTCCCCAGCACTCCCCAGCACTACCCACACTCCTGCCTGTACGATATATCTGCATCTGCAATGGCTGTGTCTATATAAAATAAATAGACCAGTTGCCCTTCTCATTGGTCCCGAAACATTGCCACATAACAGCTACCTATTTGTATCATAGATGATTATTGTAGGTAGTAAAGTATTTGGGGAGATGTGTATGAGTAACATACCAGCACACTGCATGTTGTAGAGGGGTCCTTAGTACCCACAGATTACTGAAAAGAGATCCTGTCATTAATGTCCCATGGATACTGACAGGTGACTATTTAACTTAAAGCTATGCATTAACCATGTTCCAGAGGGGAAAACTACTTTAATTTTATGAGGACTGGAGATGTGACTTCATGTCCACATTTTGTTTAATATCAAGGGAAAACACAATTGGTAAATCCAATTCAAAACAGCCATAGGTTATTCCTTAGACACCATGAAGTACATGTTCTAACTCAATGTCTAGGGAAAGGGTGTGTTTGCTTTAAAAGAATAACCAGGGGATGCCAGGCGGTGGTGGCACACACCTTTAATCCCAGCACTCAGGAGGCAGAGGCAGGCGGATGTCTGTGAGTTCGAGGCTATCCTGGGCTACAAGAGCTAGTTCCAGGACAGGCTCCAAAGCTACAGAGAAACCCTGTCTCGAAAAACAAAAGAAAAAGGGGAAAAAAGAATAACCATGGGAAAGCATCAGCACTTTGAATTAAAGAGCTCTTTCTCACGAAAGTCAGAACCACACAAAAAGGCATGATGCTGTGGAGTACATTTTATTCACTGGGGATCAGTGGCTTCTGTTCTGGGAACAAGCGTCCTGAGTCTCTGCTTCTTCTCAGGGTGCTGAGAGGGAATTGTGACAGTGATTTCACGTCCATCATCACTCTGTTCTGAAAATGCACTGCTGACACACAACCCTTTGTATAGATAGGGCTGTGACAACAGAAAGACCCCCCCAAAAAATTATTTCAAGAGATTTCAGTATTATTTCTAACCTCAAGTCATTTCCTCTTCATTGTTCAGATAGGTTCTACTGACTAAATTAAACACACTATTACTTAATCTGACTCATTTTGTTTTGCTTTGTTTCTCGAGACAGGGTTTCTCTATGTCGTCCTGGCTTTCCTGAAACTCACTCCTTAGACCAGGCTGACCTTGAACTCACCTGCCTCTGCCTCCCGAGTGCTGGGATAAAAGGCCTGTGCCACCATCACCCTGCTAGATCTGACTTTTAAAAGGCATGGGGGTGGGGTCAGGGGTGACTAAAGAAATGAATCGGCATTGGATACTCTTGTTGGGATCCTAGATTCATTTCTCAGCACCCACATGGTAGCTCACAACCACCAGGACCGCCAGTTCCAGGAACACATGTGGTACACAGACATACATGTAGGCAAAGCACCCATATGTTTGAAATAAGTAAATTATTTTTTAAATCTAAAAAAAGAAAGACGGTGGTGGTGGAGCTCTGATTATGGCGAAGAGTGAAATTTGAACAAATGCTAAGTTAAAATCTTTTTTAAAATGTGTCCAAGATGAGAAGGGTGAAAGACAGTGAAGGATCTAGGAAGGTGAGAATCTAGGAAGGAGAAGGAGCAGAGCCTGGGGAGGACTGAGGAGCAGGACCTGGGAAGCAGGACCTGGGGAGGACTGGGGAGCAGGACCCGGGGAGGACTGGGGAGCAGGACCTGGGGAGGACTGGGGAGCAGGACCTGGGGAGGACTGGGGAGCAGGACCCAGGAAGACTGAGGAGCAGGATCTGAGGAACAGAATCTGAAGAGCAGGACTTGGGAAGGATTGAGGAGCAAGACCTGGGGAGGACTGGGGAGCAGGACCCGGGGAGGACTGACAACCAAAGAGATGAGCCTGATTTTCGTAACTGCTCATCCCCTGGGGAGATTTGGTTCAACTACTGCAAGGCTCAGGGATTTTTGCGCCTGTCCTGCAGAAGCAAAAGAGAAGATGGTAGCATTTAGGGTACTAACTTTCTTTGGGTGAGTGATTGTATAGCACACCTGGACTTAAACCTGAACACGCTAGTATTTACATCAAACAGAAAGTAGTGAAATATTCTGATTAATAGAAAAAGTGGTGAGTTATTTTCAAACAGACACACTTAAAGCAAAAAAAAAAAAGATGCATGAAAGCAGGATAAATGTTATGTTGTTGCTATGGTGTGGCTGTCTACACAAGTTCATGATGAAACTTAATCCCACAGTGAGGTATTAGCAGGTGGGACTTTCGAGAGGTTAGGTAATGAGAGGTCTTGTACACCTGAGTCATGGATTAATGGATTAGTAGGTTAATGGGTCATTTGAAGGGCAAGTCTTTTATAAAAGCCAGTTTGGCTGTGACTCCAGTGTGCACCTCTCTGTCACCATGTCATGCCCTGTTCCATCTTAGGACTTGGAAAAGTTCTCAGTCAGCAAAAAGGAAGCCAGAAGGACCTCTGCAGACACAGCTCCCTGAACTTTATTTCCTGGGCTCCAGAGCAAAATAAGTATCTTTTCCTCCTAAATTATTCAGTAAATTATTTCTTACGGCAGCACAAATCTGACCAAAACCATTATGCAACCATACTACCACAAAAACCAGTTCATATGAAGCAAAAGGCATTGCCAGAGTTAAAATATCTCATATCTTGATGCTAAAATTTCAATTTACCAAGAACACATAATTCTAAATTTATATACTCATCAGAGTATAGTCACATAATACATAATATGCCTTTAATCCCAGCACTCAAGAAGCAGAATCTGGTAGATCTCTGTGAGTTCTAGACCAACCTTGTCTACAGAGTGAGTTTCAGTACAGCCAGGACTGTTTCACAAAGAAACCCTGTTCTAAAAAAAAACGGAAGGAAGATCTACTAAAAACAACAAGAAAAGGTATTTTTAAGAAGGATTAATTGCTGGACTACATGGATGCAAGGCTAATCATGAAAGAGTTGATATAGTGAAATACATTTGGATTTGTTATATACAAAATACGAAATACGTTTGTCATCATTGTGGCAAAAATACCTCACAAAAACAACCCAGGGAAGGAAGTGCCTATCTGATAGCATGGTCTCCGAGGGGTCAGTTTCTGTCCTTGGTTGCATATGCTCATGCACTTGAGCAGAGAGCGTGGCAGCAAGAGCCTGAAGTGATCTGTGTTTCTTGGCAGACCAGAGACTCTACAGCAGACACAGCCTCTAAAGTCATGGCCTGGTGATCTACTTCTTCTGCCCAGGCCCCACTTCTGCCCTGGCATCACACTACCCAACAAAGCCATTGTCTTAGGTATCCAAGGGTTTAATCTATCTACACTGAAGCGGTTCCTCAGGAATCCCCTAGCCTTTCCTAATGCAGTCAACTTGACGATCAAATTAACCACCACAAACTTCCACCTTGCAAAAACCTTCAGAAAGAGTCGGGGATGCAGAATAAATCAATGCAGTAATCTTTTTTTTTTTTAGGATAAGGGATTTAATTTTTTTTTTTAGGGTAAGGGACTTAATTTTATTTTTTCTTCCCCTTTTTTTATTACTTAAAAAAATATCAATCCAAATTCCCACTCCCTCCCCTCCTCCCAGTCCCTCCCTCTCCCTCCACAGACCCTCCTCCTCACCCCTCCAACCCTAAGGGAGTGCCATGCACTCCGCCCTGTGGAAAGTCCAAGGCCCTCCCTACTACATCTAGGTTGAGCAAGGTTTACATCCAAAGAGACTAGGATCCCATGAAGCCGGTATATGCAGTAGAGACACATCCCAGTGTCACTATCAGTGACCCCTCAGTCTGCCCCAGCTGTCAACCCCCTTCAGAGGGGCTTGGTTGTTCACATGCTGGTTCACTCCCAGTCCAGTTGGAGTTGGTGAGTTCCCACTAGCTCAAGCAAACTGTCTCAGTGGATGAGCCCCTCATGGTCTTGACTTCCTTGCTCATTCTCTCACTCCTTCCACTCTTCAACTGGATCTTGGGAGCTCAGTCCAGTGCTCCAATGTGGGTCATTGCCTCTGTCCCCATCTGTTATTGGATGAAGGTTTTATGGTGATATTTAAGATAATCATCAGTCTGACTACAGGGCAGGGTCAGTTCAGACACCCTCTCCTCTATTGCTTAGGGTCTCAACTGGGTTCATCTCTGTGGGTTTTGGGGCATTTTTCTAGAGCCAGGTTCTTGCTAACTCAATAATGGCTCTCTCAATCAAGATATCCCTTTCCTTGCTCTCATATCTGTCCTTCCTCCATCTTGACCATCCCATTCCCTCAAGTTCTCCTCAACCCCCCTTCTCCACCCTCTATCTCCCACACCCCTGCTCCCAAATTTTTGTCTGATTCCAATTTCCAGGTGGGTCTATGTATGTTTTTATTTGGGTTCACCTTATTACTTAGTTTTTCTAGGATCCTGAACTATAGGCTTGTTGCCCTTTGTTTATGACTAGTATCCACTTATGAGTGAGTACATACCATATTCATTTTTGGGGTCTGGGTTACCTCACTCAGGATGATGTTTTCTAAATCCATCCATTTGCATGTGAAATTCAAGATGTCATTATTTTTTACTACTGAGTAGTACTCTCACGTGTAGATGTGCCACACTTTCTTTATCCATTCTTCAGTTGAGAGGCATCTAGGTTGTTTCCAGGTTCTGGCTATTACAAATAATGCTGCTATGAACATGTTGAACAAATGCTCTTGTAGTATGATTGAGAGTCTTTTGGGGTATATTCCCAAGAGTGGAATTGCTGGATCCTTAGGTAGGTTGATTCCCAGTTTTCTGAGAAACCGCCACACTGAATTCCAAAGTGGTTGCACAAGTTTGCATTCCCACCAGCAATGGATGAGCGTTCCCCTTGACCTAACTGCCTGAAAGCTCTAGTAAAAAGAGAAGCAGACTCACCCAAAAGGAGAAGACAGGAAATAATCAAGTTGAGGGCTGAAATCAACAAAATAGAAACACAGAAAACCATACAAAGAATCAATTAATCAAAGAGCTGGTTCTTTGAGAAAATCAAAAAGATTGACAAACCCTTATCCAAACTAATCAAAAGGTAGAGAGAGAACATCCAAATTAACAAAATCAGAAATGAAAAGGGGGACATAACAACGGACACTGAGGAAATTCAGAGAATCATGAGGTCCTACTACAAAAATCTGTACTCCACAAAACTGGAAAATGTAAAAGAAATGGAAAATTTTTTAGATAAATACCACTGACCAAAATTAAATCAAGACCAGGTGAGCAATTTAAATAGATCTATAAGCCGTGAGGAGATAGAAGCTGCCATCAAAAACTTACCAACCAAAAAAAGCCCAGGGCCAGATGGTTTTAGTGCTGAATTCTACCAGAACTTTCAAGAAGAGCTAATACCTATACTCCTCAAAGTGTTCCACATAATAGAAACAGAAGGCTTACTGCCAAACTCTTTTTATGAAGCTACAGTTACCCTGATACCAAAACCGCACAAAGACTCAACTAAGAAAGAGAATTACAGACCAATCTCACTCATGAACATGGATGCAAAAATTCTCAATAAAATTCTGGCAAACCGAATTCAATGCAAGAATCTAATGCTTCTAGACAGAAATGTGGGCAAGGGGGTAGCTGTGTGCTTCACAGCAGAAATGAGAAGCATTCAGTGTCACAAGTAATGAGGAACTGGGAATGAAAGCCTCCTTGAGAGGCCACAGCTGACAAGGACGTCCAGAAAGGAAAGTCTAACTCTGATACTACTTCTCGCGGGTTGAAGCCAAGACTCCTGTTTTGAGCGTTTGCTTCCCAGAATGTGGTATTATTTTCAAGGCTGTCGAGTCTTTAGAAGGTGGAGCACAGCTAGGGGAAATAGGTCCCTGGTAGTGGACTTTGAATGTTTTACCTTCCCCTGGTTCCAGCCATGCTCTCTGACAATTGGCCAGTGGTCGTGTAAACAGCTCTTCGTCATTATCCCACGAGAAGGGTCACACTATACCCACAGCATGCCTTCTCCCACAGTGGCAAACCAAAGTCCCTCTGAAACAATGGCATAAAATAAGCCTTCCCCCACTCAGATTGCCTCTGGTAGATAATTTGATCAATGAAATGAGAAAAGCAATTAATAGGTTACTTACATTTGAAAGTATGTAGAGCAATAGGACTTATAACACCAATAAAAAGTAAAATACATAGGAATGTTGTAGAACATAATGGAACAGTCCTTAAATGTGCTCATGCGTTAGCTTTCCATTGCTTTAACGGGTACTTGAAATGATTGTCGTATGAGGAGAGAAAGTACATTTTGGCCCACAGTTATGGAGGTTTCCATTCATGGTGGGTTGGTCCCAGTGTTTTTAGACCTGTGATAAAGCAATGCTTTCTGTAATCATGAAACCATTTACCTCATGAACAGGATGGGAAAGAGATAAAAGGAGACTAAGTCCCATTATATCCTTCAAGAGCATATACCTATAACTTCCCATTAGACCTCATAGCTTAAGACTTCCTAATAGCACCAAGCTGGGAGCAAGCTTTTAACACGTGTGTCTATGAAAAGCATTGTAGATATCAATTATGGCAACATACACAACTTCCCCACTTCTAGCTAGGTAACCAACAATAAGAGTTGCACATGTCCTTCACAGACATGCTAAAGAATGTTTATGACAACATTATCAATAATGTAAACAACTTGAAATATAAATGTCAATCAATCAATGGAAATTACGGATTATATCCACACAAGGGAGTTCTGTGCAACAAAGATGTTGAAAGAATTGAACTCAGCACCACAGGATCGTTCTTAGAAGCAAAACCATTGATACACAGAAGCCAATTCACAAAATAAGTATCTATTTAAGTTACACGAATTGTTTTAATGAGGCTAAACTGCTATGATTATAGGCGTGTACTTGGGTACATTTATAATAAAAAAGAGATGCTTGTGATATTAGTCAGGTATTAGTTTACTTTAGAAGGCAGCGGTTAAAAGAGAAGATGGAACAGGGGACTGGAAAGAAGTGACATCCCTTTGCTTAGTGGTTTGTATAGGTGTCCACTTTGTAATATATCATCGGGCTATGATTTTACTTTGTGGACTACTCTATGTGTGTTCTCTTTCACAGTCTGTAAGCCCTTAAGCAATTGTTTCCCACATTGGAAGTGAAATGAAACCTGTGCATATATATAGCTATTTGAGGTAATGATGCATATGAGAATGAGCAAATGTTAATTTTGTGGGGTTAACTTTGAGAAATAGTCACCAATAATTGAGCCAAGCAAATAGTGTAATAATATCAGATAAAATAATAGCTAAGACACATGACATGATCAGATATTATGCCAAGTTCTTTATATATAAACATTAAATTTTAGAAGTCATATATAGAACAGACATATCTGAATGACATCCTCCTTTCAAAATATGAATCATGGGGATGCTATTTGTGAAGAAAGGCAACTTGAAAAGATGCCGTGAATGATCATCACTGCTCCCAAGGGTGCGACCTTTCTGAACATCACAGGTGTCATCAAACAAAAAAGCTTGTCAAGGACTTGATTCCAAGGAGTCAAGAAAAGATTAGGTACTTTAAAAGAGATCAAGTATCTATCCATCAGGTCAGGGTGGAGACAGTTAGAAACCTTTGTAAAAAAAAAATGAGTGAAATTCACAGAATAATTTTAAAATCTTAATCTCAGTTAATCTACAATCTCTTACTATTTTATATATCTCTTCTCCTGCCTTAAAAATCTTCCTTAATATTTGTGTCTACAATGTATTTCTTCTTAGCTTTTAAGATCCTAACACACTGTCAGCATAAGCTTTTCTCATGCTAGCTATGCCGTAGCCAACAAATGTACCATGATTGAAATGATGGTCCAGCCCACAAAGACACCATTAAACACATCAACCTTGTAGTGCTTGAGTCTCTAGGGCTATATTTTGACTCCTTTCTAACGCTGAGGTTTTAAACTCACTGAGAACTGTGTTTTGATGATGACAACTTAAATATGTAGTCTACAATTTGGCAAAATTATTTGGATCTGGTGTGGACTCGCTGCAGCTGCTGAACTCCCTAGTGCCCTCGACACATAAAATAACTGCAAATGTAGGAAGTTTTTCTTCCTATGACTTTGATTTAAAAATCAGTAGGCACAAGTGTCAGGTTATTGACAGGTGCACAGGAGCTTACTTACTGTTGGCTACAGCACAAAAAATAAATATATGATTCTCCATGCCTCTCCTCCAAAAGTCATTAACCAGTAAGTTCTCCTATATTCAGTTACTAATCCTATGCCTATGCCAATGCAAGCAACTCTAATTAAGCTTGGTGAGTCATTTTTTAAAAGAGAGAGTGAAGGAGCATGAAATAAGGGGGACACTTTGTTGGGAAGATGATGGGGTTCAAAGGGAGAGGGAAGGGAATGGGGAGGAACGGGGTGACTGGAATCACAATGTATTACATATATGTATAAAATTATCAAATAATAAATTTTAAAATGTTAAATTTTTAATTGAAAATCTTAATATGGACTTCTGGCAAGGTTATAGAAGTAAGCTGTTCTGTTAACTTTGGCTAAAAGGTATCTGGCAATGATGCTTCTGTTTTTATTATGTGAAACACATTAAGGAGTATAGGTATCAGCTCTTCTTGGAAGTTCTGGTAGAATTCTGCATTAAAACTATCTGGTCCTGGGCTTTTTTTGGTTGGGAGGTTTTTGATGACAGCTTCTATTTTCTCATGACTTATAGGTCTATTTAAATTGTTCACCTGGTCTTGATTTAATTTTGGTATATGGTACTTATCTAAAAAAAATGTCCATTTCTTTTACATTTTCCAACTTCGTGGCATACAGGCTTTTATAGTAATACCTAATGATTCTCTGAATTTCCTCAGTGTCTGTTGTTATGTCCCCCTTTTCATTTCTGATCTTGTTAATTTGCGTGTTCTCTCTCTGCCTTTTGATTAGCTTAGATAGGGTTTGTCAATCTTGTTGATTTTCTCCAAGAACCAGCTCTTTGTTTCATTGATTCTTTGTATGGTTTTCTGTGTTTCTATTTTGTTGATTTCAGCCCTCAGTTTGATTATTTCCAGTCTTCTACTTCTCCTGGGTAAGTCTGCTTCTTTTTTTTCTAGAGCTTTCAGCTGTGCTGTTAAGTCACTAATATGAGCTTTCTCCATTTTCTTTATGTGGGCACTTAGTGCTATGAACTTTCCTTGTAGCACTGCTTTCATAGTGTCCCATAGGTTTGAGTATGTTGTGTCTTTATTTTCTTTGAATTCAAGAAAGACTTTAATCTCTTTCTTTATTTCTTCCCTGACCCAGGGGTGGTTCAGTAGTTGACTGTTCAGTTTCTATGAGTTTGTAGGCTTTCTGGGGGTAGAATTGTTGTTAAATTCTAACTTTATTCCACGGTGATCCAATAAGACACAGGCGGTTACTAAAATTTTTTTGTATCTGTGGATGTTTGCTTTGTTACCAAGTATGTGATCAATTTTCAAGAAGGTTCCATGAGATGCTGAGAAGGTATATTCTTTCCTATTTGGGTGGAGTGCTCTATAGATGTCTGTTAAGTCCATTTGATTCATTACCTCCGTTAGTTCTCTTATTTCTCCATTATTGTTTTCATAATGTTACATTTAAGGTCGATTTCTTCTATTTCTTCTGTAATAGGGTGTTCAAGTCTTCCTGTTGCATGTTCGCTGGATTCTGGTGTTGTCATGTTGCTTTTCAGGTTGTTTGAGGGATTCTTGCATTAGCACCTGCTCATCATCTCTTCCTTCAAATGCGGCCAGGAGAGTCTTGACGTCTTGGTCCAATCTTTGCTGTGACTGACTGTGTACTTGGGGGATTTTCTTGGTCTGCCATCTCTTAGGACCCCTCATCACGGGAGCTGGCTCTCAGATCCCCTCCGCCCTGAAGCAGGCTGTGCTGATAAATCCAAGGACCCTGCAGATGGAAAGGAGTGCTTCGGGGAAAGATAGGATGGGGTAACTAGAGAAAGCCAGTAGCCAGGGAGACACCCCGCTGAATGGCCAGAAATGTTTAGGGAAATGGAGGGGACCTGTACTCTGTTCCTGGGACCGTCCAGCCGGGTGGGCACACAATTACCCTCTGGATGGATCTCCTCAGTACAGGAACAGGGACTCTTGCTGGGCCAAGGACCTCGCAGACGAAAGGACTGGCTTGGGGGAGTCAGGGTCATGTGGAACAAAGAAGCCCCTGCAGCGGGAGCAGGAGGGGCCCTGTGCTCTGTTCCTGGGCGGGCACACACTTACCGCTGTGGATGGATCTCCTCAGTGCAGGAGCAAGGACTCTTGCTGGGCCAAGGACCTCGCAGACAAAAGGCGGCTAAAAGGTATCTGGAAAACAACTGTTTCCTTTTAATTTATTAAAAAGCTTGAAGGTTTTGTCACTACCTTTTTTTCTTAGTAAGTTCATTTGTTTACATCATGGAATTTTTATTTATTTATCCTTTCCTTTTGCTTTGCTAATAGCAATGCCACCAAGATCACAACAGAAATACTTGAGTAAAATAAAAAAATAAATTTTATGAACTTAGTTGAGCACATGTCCTTATGTTATGATTGAGCATTTTTTGGGTATATACCCAAAAGTGGTATTCCAGAGTCTTGCAGTGGGTTGTTTCCTAATTTTCTGAGAAATCTCCAAATCTGAGATTTCCAAAGCAGCTGTACCAATTTGCACTCCCACCAGCAATGCAGAAGTGTTCCCTTTACCCCACATCCTCTCCAGCATAAGTTGTCATCAATGTTTTTGATTTTGGTCATTCTGTCAGGTGTAAGATGGAATCTCAGAGTTGTTTTGATTTGTATTTCTCTGATGGCTAAGGATGCTGAGCATTTCCTTAACTGTCTTTCAGCCATTTTAGATTCCTCTGTTGAGAGTTCTCTGTTTAGGTCTGTACCCCATTTTTTTATTGGATTATTTATTCTTTTAATGACCAGTTTCTTGAGTTCTTTCTATATTTTGAAGACCAGCCCTTTGTTCAATGTGGGGTTAGTGAAGATCTTTTTCCATTCTGTAGGCTGCCGTTTTGTCTTGTTGACTGTGTCATTTGCTTTACAGAAGCTTTTCAGTTTCAGGAGGTCCCATAAATAAATAAACAATTTATTAATTGTTTCTCTAAGTGTCTGTGCTGCTGGGGTTATATTTAAGAAGTAGTCTCCTGTGCCAATGCATTCAAGAATACTTCCCACTTAATCTTCTGTGAGGTTCAGTGTGGCTGGTTTTATGTTGAAGTCTTTGATCCATTTGGACTTGAGTTTTGTGCATGGTGATAGATATGGATCTATTTTCATTCTTCTACATGTTGATATCCAGTTATGCCAGCACCATTTGTTAAATATGCTTTTTTCATTTTATTTTATTTTTTGATTCTTTGTCAAAAATCAGGTGTTCATAGGGTGTGGATTGATATCCGGGTCTTTTGCATGGGGATCATGGGAGAAGGCAGAAGGGGAGAGGGAAGAAAGGGAGGAGAGTGGAGAAAAATATATAGCTCAATAAAAGCAATGAATTTTTAAAAATTTTAAAAAACAAATTTTAATACTACAGATGCATCAAAACTCCACTTCTTTCAGTCACTTCTGTACAAAATTACCAAAATCATATGATAATCGACTTAAACAGGAAAAACTCTATTCACCAATTCAGTAAGGCATTTCTGTTGGAAATGTACTATGTATGTTTGCTTCTGTTATTGTTTTGAGGCAAAGTCTTGCTATGCAGTCTGGCCTGGCCTTGAACTCACCATGCTTCTACCTTTGCCTCCCAGGTACTGGCATGCCTCTCTTTATATGTTTTCTGTGCAGTTTGCTTTTGAGACAGTATCTCACTATGTAGCCCTGACTGACCTGGAGCTTGCTACATAGACTAAACTGGCCACAAACTCTTGGAGATTTGCCTGCCTCAGCCTTCAGAGCACTAGGATTAAAGACATGGGCCACCATGTCTGGCTAGATTTTTTTAAATTACATTTTTGAGATGATTGAAGATTATGTAGCCTTAAGAAACAGCTTAACAATCACACATTCACTGGTCCAACTTCCCCTGGGGTCACATTTTCAAATCTGAATGAAGTCATAGACAATTCTTATTGGGATGCCTGGTGCAATGTTTCTCTGACCACACATCCCTCCCCTTCCTCGTTCTTTCTCAAATAAAATCACTAATCTGGTTTCCATTGTTCTCACCTTGTCACTTAAATAACCTTGTTTAAACAGGCTCATACTGTGTGTGGCCTTTGGGGATTGGCTCTCTTTACAGGGCATGATCCCTAAACATTTATCCAAACTGTTGTGTGTATCAACAGTTTATTCCTTTTTAATTGCAGAGTAGTCTTCCCTAGTACCACATTTATGGATGTACCACATTTATGGAGCCATTTGTTTGTTGACAGACCTCTGGGTTGCTTCCAGTTTACTATCTATTACAAATAAAGCTGCTGTAACTCATATATAAACATAAACACTTCCCTCTGGCAATTACCCAGGAGCATAATTGCTGAGTCATGTTCTAGTTGCTTGTTTACACTTCTTAAAAGAGACCACCACATTTCCCAAACCAGCCCTCTGCATTCCCAGCATCAAAGTATTGATCCAGTTTCCCCATAACCTTGAGCCCTTATGTTTTAATATCCATGGGCTGCTAAGACCCACATATTAGGATGATGTATTCCTGTAAGCAGTTCCATTTCCTTACAAAATGACTCATTTAATTTCAGGTAAATAGTGACAGATAATGAAGATACAGAAAGCTAACAATAAAAGTCCAGCCGATAAATCAGGTGACAGTTCTGTGTTCTTTCTCATCTCTCATGGTTCTCTCCTACAATTTCCAAGAATCAAAGACTTGTTCCTCATACCAAAAAAAAGGGGGGTGGGGGTCTGAAGAGCTGACTCAGCAAGTAAAGAAATTTCAGCACAAATAGGAGGATCAGGTTTAAAACCACAGAATCCTCTTAAAAGCCAGGCACGGCAGCAAGTATCTATAGTCCCAGTGTTTTATGATAAAATGGCAGGCAGAGGCAAGATGTCTGCCAAAGTCCAAAGCCCACAGGCCAGTGAGCCTGCCAGTACAACAGCAAAGAAGGCATGGCGTCTTACACAAAGTGAGGACTAGCAGTTAGCGCTGGTCTCTGACCTCCACATATGTACAATGAGCGGTCGCACACGCCATGTGTGCAATGCATACACACGTCCACACACAATAACTTTTTAAAATCTTGTAACATGACAAAGTATCATTACTAACCATGTAAGTTAGTGAAGTTCACGTTTTTAATGTATCAAAAGAAATCAGCACAAATAAATGGTTCAAGCGAAGTAAAATAACTATTAGTCTATAACAACCAATTAAACATTTCAAACTGTCTAAAAGGGAAGAGTGTCAAACTTGCCAGCTCCTAGAAATGATGATGTTTAGAGTGATGGGGCTGCTGATTGCCTAGCATGACCAGTCCACATTGCACATTTGCCATTCTGTACTGCTGACCTACCAATAACTATGAACAGTGTGTCAATCAAAAACCCTGAATGAACCACATTAAAAGGGCATCATTACATGCACTCACCATGTTGTCTTCTCCTTTATCTTTATCCTTTAAATAAATGTATGTTTTACATTAGCTAAAAAATAAACAACCACATGTTATATTGCATCTCACACATAAACACAAAAATATCTGTGTTATTTAAAAAGATAAAAATGGTCACAGAGGAAATATTAACACTGAAGTTATTTGACACAAAATTTTAGGGAACAGAAAAATAGGAAGACATGTCATAGAGAAGTAAAGCATCATGTGACGAAAGCAATTAAAATTGTATCCATAATTATATCCAATGAGTTTGTTAAACATGCTGATCAAAGAGACCCTGAGATGGAATAATAATGCAAGAATCAACTCTTTGTATTCTATAAGGGACTCACTGTCAGTATGTGTTAGGGTTCTCTACAAGAACATGACCAACAGAACAAAAATAATATGCACAAATATATGTCCTTATTATTTAAAGAAAGTTTGGAAAATTTGGTTGATTTGGGTGGTGGATGAGTGCATAAGTTAAATATCAAGCTTCACAACTTCCGTTCTGAATGCTGTTCTAAACATGTGTAAGTTCACTTAAGTTTGGGTCTGGTTAATTTCAGCATGTCCTTTCTTCGGTTGCATTTTCCTCCTCTGCTTCCAATTATTCATCAAACTCAGTTCTAACCTCTCGGATACAACTGTTCGTGGAAGAGCTGCTCATCACTTGAAATTTTTCATGAAAAAGAAAATGGCATCATTGATGCACACTCAACTCACTACCTTAAGAAATCCCCTGGATTACACACCTATTCATCCTGTAACTCAGGGAATTAAACCTAGGTTTAGGTAGAATAAAGGCTTGCTCAGATGCCCTTTGTCCTCTTACTGGAATAAGCATCTTCACTTGTGAAGCAGAGGAGCAGGAAGCAGCAACAGAACCAGAAAGACAGCTCCGTGCACTGAGAACAACCAGAGCTCCTGCTCTTGTGTTTTGAGTTAGCCTCTGCTTCCCATACCTTGAGAAACATCAAATCAAAAGAATGTGACTCAAGACCACAAAGAGAGAGAAAGAAACCACATAGATTTACAGGCCTGCAGTTAAGTCCATGGGGCTGCACAGCTCCAAGCAGAAGGTTTCCGTTGGTTTGAGAATGGAAATTTTCAGCTCCTTCCAGGAGCACCATCTGTTTCTACTGGCTGGTCTTGGTTTTGAATTATTTATTGCAATAACCTCACATTTATCAGCTTAACCTTTGGATTGGTTCCCAAAAAAATGGCAAATATTTAGAATATTTGAGTAGAACAGTAGAATGCAAAGATTAATTTTACCATTGTGTTTAAGTCATTTGGGACTCTGTGTTATAATCAAAACAACAAGAAGAAATCGCATAGTTAACCGTGTTTAATAAGTCTGACATGGATATTCAATTGGTCTACAAGATGGCACTGCTCGTGATAATCTATGTATTTATGTAATTTTATGTATGAATGTTTTGCCTGCATGTATGAATACACACCACATGTCAGAAGACAGATCACCTGGAGGGAGGTACAGTGAACTACCGTGTGTTTTCCTGAAATCAAACCCGAACTCTTGATGTTCTCTTAAAGCGCTCTTAACCTTTCATCCGTCTCTCCAAACTTCATGCTAACTTTTTCAATAATAATAACTGGTTCAATTTTCAAACTAAAAACAAAATTTAATTCTCCACCACAGTTTTCTTTATCAGTCTGCTAGTGAGGAATGGGCGGGGGCGGGGGTCCCAGAATCAAAGGCAGGACGCTAAGAGCTGACAAAGAGCTTTCTGTGGATCTTTATGATCTGGCCAATCTCAGCATCTTAAGGAAAACAGAAACGAGAGGCAACGTTAAAGATAAACCTCGTGTTCTGAAGGGATTAAGCGTGGAAGCACTGTGGAGATTCTCAAGCGACAGCAACCATGTGTGGACATGCACAATAATATTAATCTCAGTGAAAATTTTCCAAAACAGAAGGGAAAATACAGGTTTTTGCATATTTCAGAACTCCATCTATACCCTCGTGGCCCGGTAGCCCAGAGGCAACAACGTTCCAATGAAGACACAAATTTAGAAAAATTTTTAGCAGGGTCTATTGGCCAAGCAAACTGAGGGTAGGACACATGCATTTACAGTAGAGGCTGCATCCCAACAAACTAATTGAAAGTTAAAAACAACCACTGCCAGTGGGGCATCTGGACCAATGTGCTGACTGGCACTCTGCAGGGTGTTGGCTGTTTTCCCGTATGAAGGCTGTGATAGGGAGCTGGTATTGGCTCTCTGTGTCTGGGATCTCAAGAGAGTACCCCAAATAACACATGGCCAGCATCAGAGAAGATCAAATCAGGTACAGATTCCATTGCGCTTCGCACACACGCTGTGGCAAAGTGAACAGAGAAAAATCTTTAGTGTCAATAATGGAGAACCTTCGTAGTGGATTTTCACCTTCTTGGGTTATCAGGATGCTACCTGCAGTCCAAGAACCTGACCACTCCAATTCCAGATAGTTTTCTCAAGCTGAGGGCAGCTCTAACAAGCTGATGACTTCAGGGTGACTTTGGGTGGGTCAAGCAGGGACCCTTGTAAATCAAGGCAGAAGTCTAAATTCTTGCTTTCTCTATTTTGCCTTGGTTTGTTGATGTTCTATTTTGGGGCCTAAGATTGTCCTCTATGTATATCGAATATGTATATACATATATTTTTAAGCATTTCTGTGGGTAGGATCTTGTCAATGTGTACACGTTCCTGAGTTCATATGAAGGCCAGAGATGAGTACGCCATGCCCTCTTCTGTTGCCCGTTCTCTTGAGACAGAGTCCTTCACTGACCCTAAAGATCACAATTTTCCCAGCGAGGTGGCTGACCAGCAAGCCCCAGTGATTTTCCTGTCTCCAGGCCCCCATTCTAGGCACTGGGGTTATAGGCACAGGTCATGCCTTGCTTCATTACATAGGTGCTAAGGATCTGAACTTGGGGATTCATGTTTGCATGCAAGTCTTCCCCTTGAACCATCTTTTCATCCTCTGACACACGGTTTGAATATCTAGGACAAGAAAGACCTAAGAAGCAATTCTCCATTTAAAAGTCTCACTTTCATGAATATTGGTCTCTTAAATCTACTGGCCTATTCAACTCAGGTCCATCGGGGTTTCTCCAAAGTTCTTACATGTGCTGTTTATTTTATTATTTCTTTTGTAAGCATTGCACAGCAAGGGTCATCTCAGAAGAGGGAGCCTCAGTTGAGAAAATGCCTCCATCAGATTGGCTTGTAGGCAAGGCTGTAGGGCATTTTCTCAGTTAACTGCTGGTGATATTTAAATATGTTCCACCACCTGCAAATGGTGGTATTAGTGAAATGATGAGGCTCCGCTGTATGTAGGAGCTGTTAGTCTTGTACTGGCCTTTGGGTAAGACTTTGACTCTACATTCAATATTTTTAATTCAGGAATTAATGGGGGGGGTGGCTGTGAATACAGCTCAGGCAGTATAATGTTTGCTTAACATGCTCAAGTCCCTGAATTCAGTTCCCAGCACCACATAATCCCGGAGGCAGGCAGTGCTCACCTCTCATGCTAATACTCGGGATATAGAGGCAGGAGGATCAGAAGGTCAAGATAATCCTCAACTACAAGAGATAGAAACCAGCCTACTGAGTTTGAAATGCTTGAAATTCTGCAAAAGAAAGAAAGAAAGAAAAATTGAAAGAAAGAAAAGAGAAGGAATGAACAAGATAGTGGAAAATTTGTGACATAATATTTTATTTTTTATTAAAAGATTTATCATCAGAGTGATCGCAAAGTGACAGAAGCAACTGGATTCTAAACAGAAAGATAATGGACAACAGAAGTGGAACATTCAGATAAAATGAAAGTTTCCTGATGTAATATTGAGAAATAACGGAATTTTCCTCTAGACGTAATTTCCAGGCCACAGATATCAGCGAAACTCTTAAATATTCTGATTTACAATGTCTGCAATTTATCTCAAAGCAGCAGAAAAGTACTGGACAGACCTCCATGTCAGAAAAGGTTAATCCCGTGTCACTAGTTATCAAGGTTGTATCCGAGCTGTGCAGCAGCTTCAGGTGCGCCTGACCCCGTAATTAAGAGTATCGTTTTCAACACTCCGGAATTTCTCCAACTTGTCTCGAAATTGTCCAAATAAATTAATATCTCTAATCTAAAACAAAAACTGGCTTCAGACTTTGTAAAGGAAAAACTCAAGGGATATAATCAAATAAGGAATAAAATATTGTGTCTCGAAGATGCGGGAATCAGAAACATTCTCTGTAACAACCTAGAGCAGTGTTGGCTAAATGTCAGAAAGAGCGCCTGACCGAGGGAAATCATTTTCCTGGTGCTCTGGCTCCTCCCAGTGGCAGCTAATGGTGGCGCAGGCCATCAGGACGCCAGCTGCCACTGCACCAATAGGCCTTCGAGATATTTCTGGGGTGAAAACCTGCTTAAGAATAGGAAACTAAACCACTTCTGACCCCACAGTTCAGTTGTGGCTATAACGTGTAGGGGAAAACTAGGTCCCCTACATCCAGCAGAACCTGGCCCCTGACGGTTCCACTGTATATTAAGTAACAAGTACTCCTGAGATTAGTCACTGAGTGCTCTCTCTCTCTCTCTCTCTCTCTCTCTCTCTCTCTCTCTCTCTCTCTCTCTCTCTCTCTCTCTCTGTTTTTTACAACGGATGTCTGTGAAATTTCTTGGGAACGGTTACTGTCTTTGCAACGTTAAGTTCAATGAAAAGAAAAAGAATCTTTATTCTGCCTTGCTCGCAGCTGTATCCTAGCCTCCAGGGGCTGCCCGGGATTGTGTTCTCAGCGCATATTTACTGAGTTAATGAATCAATGAGATTCCTCCAAAATCACATTAGAGACGTGCTTTTCACTGTGTTCACAAAGGCTACTGGGAATCTAATAAGGAAATAAACGCTCCCCAATATATGCACATAATTATGCAAACGGTTTTAGCAGGCCTTGTTTTTCTTGTTTATTCTGCATCTCTGTTTTGGGCTCTGATATTCATGTTTAAGGAGCACACTCAAACTAGTTCGGCTTTGACAAGAACTAGTTCGGCTTTGACCAAGCGTATGATGGGAAACTGAGACAATCGGTTGGGTGTGGTTTTGCATGCTTTCCTTCAGCTATTGTTATTTTAGACCCTGGTCTCAGGAGACCAGAGCTGGGCTAACTGATAATGAAAACAACATCAATGAGGGGAAGGCTACCCAGTCAGCTCTATGTCAAAAAGAAATCCTGAGAGGGGCCCAGAATGCACGATAAAAAACACCAGCTGCTGTGAGACCTGCATGACCTCTGCCGCCTTCCCTCGTCCCAGAATGTGCCTAGGGAAAGGGAGGTGGACCAGGCTGAGGGGCAAGAAGGAAGCATCTGCAGTCCCGCCCTCAGGCCTGCTCACATACTTCTTAATTCTTTTCGTAGGTTTAATTTTCTTTCTTCCTTTTGAGACAAGATCTCACTCTGTAGCTCACGCTAGCCTGGAACTCACTATATAGGTCCTGGGCTACATCAAACTCATAGCAATCCTCCTGCCTCAGCCTGCCAAGTGCTGAGCTACAGGCAGAAATCATGTTCATGCACATTTTAAACCATCTCCGGGTCAGTTACAACACCTACTGTAAACGCCTTTAGATAGTTTTCATACAGGTATGATTTAGGAAAATGACAAGCTCTTAGGTATCTGCTGGGTGGCGCACATGTTTAATCCCAGCACTCAGGAGGCAGAGGCAGACAGATCTCTGTGAGTTCGAGGCCAGCCTGGTCTACAGAGAGAGTTCCAGGACATTCTCCAAAGCTACAGAGAAACCCTGTCTCAAAAAAATAAAAATAAAAATAAAATAAAAAAATCTGCTTTATTCTAAACATGCATAAGAGATTGTCCTCACCGCCAGCTTGGCTGGATACGGAGTCACCTGGGCAACTGGCAAGACACAGCTCTGGGTGTGTCTGGGAGGTAACTTCCAGACAGAATTAGCCCAGGTGGGGAAGACCCACGCCAAACGTTAGTGGCACCACTGCAGGGACGAAATAAAGGGGGCAGGAGAAAGTCAGCACAAGGGCTCTCTGCTCCCTGTTTGTTACTGAGTGGCAGCTCTCTGCCACGTGTTCTTGCCACTGTAGCCTTCTGCCTGAGCTCAGGGGGCCAACCGACTGTGGTCTGCACACTCAGCACCTGTGAACAAAACCAAGAAATCTTTCCTCTCCTTTAAAAACGAGGATTTGTTTTTATTTTACATATATAAGTGTTCTGCCTGTATGTATATTGGTGCACTGTGCTGCCCAGCCAGTTGCCCACAGAGGTCACAAGAGGGGAGAAGTAACTTACTCATGCTTTGGTCTCATTCACGTTTCAAAAACATCCCCCACTGGGTTTCTTTGGAGGACATGTTAAATAAACACGTGCTCTTGTCCCTGTGTGTACATATATGCATGTAAGAGATAGTATAGGACATGTAAAATATGCAATCCAGTATATCTGTTACGGTATATGCATTACAGTACATGTAGGAGATACATGCAATATAGGATATACAGCACAATATACACAGTATAATACATGCAGTATAATATACACATATAATATATGTACTATAATATACTCAAAATAGTATATGCAGCACAATACATACCATATAGTACATGCAGTATAATGTATACTATATAGTAATGCAATGTAACATATGCAGCATAGTACATGAAATACTTCATGTACATGGCTGTAAATTCTTCCTAAATTATTATTCAAGCAAGGAAGAAATCAAAGAAAAATAATTTTTTATTCTTTTACTTTTTACTCATAAATGCTCAGCCAATAGCTCAGACTTGTTACTAGCTAACTCTGACATTTATGTTAACCCATATTTCTTATCTATGTTTTACCATGTGGCTTGGTCCCTTTTTTCAGTGGGGCACATTTATCTTGCTTTTCCCTGCATTGTTCTGGACCTCCTGACTCTACCCTTCTTCCTAGCATTCTCCTAGTCTGGGTCTCCTGCTCAATCTCTTTCTGTCCAGTGAGTTTCTTCATTAAATCAATCACAGCAACATATGTTCACACAGTGTAAAGGAATATTCCACAACATTTCCCCCTTTTGTCTAATTAAAAAGGAGTGTTTTTAACTTTAGCTTAGTAAGATTATACATACAAAAAAGTATTAAGTTACAATATTCAGTTCATTTGAAAATATTTTATTATCTATCTTGGTGAGTCTAAACTTTCACATCTAATTCATCTTTTTATCATAACTAAGAAAAGCTATAATTATAATTATCTAGTCTTTAACTTCATCAAATACCCCAAAAGGGTAAAATGCTACCTAAAAACAGAGAAATCTGGCTGCCTGGAAAATCACCCAAAGTTCTTCTGTGATGTGGGGGCATCCAACTTTGACCTCCGAGGCCTGGTATATCTGATAGACATTTCTGAGAAGGGAATTTTGAAGGACTGACTGTGCTACTTTGTCTTGGCAAAGTGTGGCAGTCACTTTTTTTTGCATTCTGTTGGTCCAGATTGAATCAATTGATAGTATACTGTCAGTAATTGAGGCAAGGGCAGTTTCTTTGCCCAAGTGGCTAGCTATTGCCATAAAAAAGCAAACTCCATACAAAGTTTTTTCAATGCCCATCATCTTCTCTGAAGTAGATTGGTGCTGTCAGTCAGGAACAGATGTGTCTCACTGTCATGAAAAGCCTTAGGTTACTAAACATTACATGCCATATTCTGTAGGTCTTTGAAGTGTTTGAAGACTAAATATAAATATATCTAATATATATATGTTTATAACCTTCAAAATATACCTAATATGACTACAAATTTGATTATTGTAGATGACAAACTACTAACCTGAATTTTTTCTTTTTTTAATTGATTTCTCCTACAGTAGCTACATGGCATCTCTCTGACTCCTCCTTCTTTCTCTCAGCATTCAGTTTAGTCTTCCAGACTTGCTCTATTCTGCCCTGCCACAGGCCAAAGTAACAATGATAATAAAACACATTCACAGCATACAGAGGGGAATCCCACATCACAGTCCCCTTTGATGCTGAGGCTGAGCCTCCACACTTGCTCCCATTGGCTTGGTTCTGACCATCAACCAACCTGCCATTCCCTCTATCTGAAATGTTTTTCTCCCTGCCCTACACTTCATCCTTCATGTCTTGGTTCAGAAGACTTTCTTGGGGACCATGTTACATGTCCATATCGCTGTCTCACAGCATTTTCTGCATCTTCACAGCTCTTAGGACAGTTGACATTGTCTGTGACAGGCTTCCCAATGCTTCCTACCCATGCAAAGAGCAGGCACAAATGTTCACTGCTGCATGGCAGCATCTGACTTGATACATAAAAATCCACTAAATATTTAATAAATTGATGAACTTTTATATGAATTCCCTTGCTTACTCTAAAGTTATAACTCCAGTATTTTATGAAGGAGTCAAATGCCAATTGAGAGGCCTGACACAGCACTCACACTCAGCCTAGACAAGTGCTAAACTCAATAAGTATTTATCACTTTCTATGTGTCAAGCAGTATTTCAGGTCAATATCTGGCCAGAGAGTCATAAGACTGCTAATTTAAAAAAAATGAATTCTAATGTTACCCACTTTTGAAATCTTCCTTCTAAATCCCTGCAACCAGGGAGAATATACAACAGAAGTATTAGATTTTGACTTCTGAACTAGCGGGGGACTATTTTATTGTAATCGACAACAGCCTGAAGCCTTTAATCGGGGCATAATTCTACAGCATCATTGCCAATGTGACTATTGCAACCCACTAAAGATGCTCATTTGCCACATCCCTTTTCCTACTGAACTACTCAGTAAGAAGGCCCCACCCTCTTCTCTCACCCCACCCATTCCTGCCTTCCCTGCACTATTTTAAAGGCTGACCCATCTCCATGCCTGACTCATGGAGACAGGAAGACCCTCTTCTCAGCTTGATAGTACCATTTTCCCTTTCATGTTGTCCCTGAACACTTGTGCATAAAACTCTTCCAGGCTCGGTCCCTGAAGAGCCCCCATACCAGTGTGTAAATGCAAGCTCTTTTACTTCCAATTCAAATGTTCAGTCTTTTTCCCCCCCCCAAACCATAGCAATTAGGCAGAGACTCTGAGCCAACAGGTCCTGGCTGCTGCAGCTACGTCACGTATCTCAACATTCCCACCAATGACCTGCAAGCTAGGGGCCCAGTTCAGTGTCACTTCCTTGGTGTGTCTCTGTCCATACCATGTCTGAAAACATGATTTTTCACACAAACACTCTTTCTTGTTTTTCTTGACTGAACTCACACTTGACTCTGCAGCCAGTTCTCCAACACCATGCCATGTTTGACCTCTTCCTCTGCCGTCCTTCCTTCCACTAGATGGCTCTGCAGACTAGGCCAACATATAAACAATTTGCAAGGTCAGGGCAAAATGAAAGTTGTTTACAAAAACATGAAAAACTGTCAGTCCAAGCATTACAGCTAGAGCCCTTTCTTCTTTTCCATATCTTCCTCTTTCTTGGTGTGCTGTTGGTTTTCTTTAAATAATTTACTTATTTAATATATTTATATATATTTATAATACTTGTATATAATATGATATGTAACAAATATTATTTATTTATTCAATGCCATGCTCCATTGAGCCTAGGGATGTTTGCCCAGCTTGTACAGTCTTTCATAAGTGCTCCAGGATATCTCTTGTAACTTTTCACATGCAGCCTATGTCCCTTGCTCTTGTTCAAGAGCAAGGCTGGCCAGAGACAGGAAGGTAAATCTGCCTTGCCCACGGCACTGTTGCCCCACAACTCCAGCCATAGCTAATGAAAACCCAATGCCTCAGACTTTTGTGCTCAGATATGTTCAGCGCCTAGATGGGGTGGCTAGTCTCTCCCCCTGCTAACTCACCCGGCAAGCATATCATGGAGTTACCAGCCTAAACCAGGAACAGCTACCATCTTGTTCTACTCCGGGATATTGTGGGTCCCACAGGAATCATATACTTTCTGTTTTTGTGGCCTGACCCCTAATGGGGGCAATGGACCATGGCAAGATCTGCCTATACTCCCTGACCCCCTCCTAC
Source organism: Ondatra zibethicus (assembly GCA_004026605.1). Taxonomy (NCBI): domain Eukaryota; kingdom Metazoa; phylum Chordata; class Mammalia; order Rodentia; family Cricetidae; genus Ondatra; species Ondatra zibethicus. The sequence goes on from PVIU01003613.1 coordinate 131,907, forward strand.
TTTTTCCCTGCCAATGCAACCAGATTGCCACCTCATACAGAAAGTAGCAACAGTTGCAGGTACTGGCTGGGAGGAGAGGCTGAGCATGGCCAGGGCAGAAAGGAGTGAGAAGCAGGCAGCCAGGAAAATTAGAAAGAAAGGAGAGGGACCAGAAGTGAATGGATACTATAAGGCCCTGGCACCTGCTTCCCTCCATATCAGACTGCAACAATAGATACAGATTATGAGACTGCAGAACCTTAAGCCCCAAGCTGGTCATCCTTCTGATTAGGGGATTCTGCATGACTGTACTGGCCAAAGCCAGTGTACAACTCCAAAGCCAGCTTGTCAGCAGACCATGGATACAAAGGAGAGAGCCAATAGAAGTCACCAATTATTCTGGTATATTCTTCCTCCAGAGCCATGGTGTCTATCAACCCTGTGTTCTAGAAGCTAGCCAGTGATTTTTGTATTGAATTACTTTGTCCACCTAGGCGTAGAGGTTTCCTGAAACGTCACACTGAGAAGCAGCAAATTTTGAGTCAGCATTCACATTGGTTAAGAAAAGCAAATCTAAGCTGGGCAGTGATGGAATACACTTTTAATCTCAGCACTCAGGAAGCAGATGCAGGTGGGTCTCTGAGTTCAAGGCCAGCCTTATCTGCAGGTTGAGTTCCAGGACAGCCAGAGCTACACAGAAAAAAAAGTCTCAAAAATAAAAGTTTAGGAAAATGAAATAAGTTCTTTTTTTAAAGTATGGACTTTTCCAGTATTAACCCAGATGATATCTCTGCTTTGAACTGGATTTAGCAGAAAAGATAGCTAATAAACATATTTTGTTTTGTTTTTATCTTTAAGAGGAGAAATCTTATGAAAATCTTACCTTCAAAAATTTCTGGAGTTTCAATGTATTTCAGTAACAACATACCTCTCAACTCAATAAATTAGCTAACTCCTCCCATATCCCTCACAATGAACTTCATCTTAGACCCTAACCACTGATCACGATGAACCTTGTCTCAGACCATTGGTTCTTAACCTATGGGTCATGACCCCTTTGGCACACCTTTATCTCCAAAAATATTTACATTAGGATTCATAACAGTGGCAAAATTACAGTTATAAAATAGTATGAAAATTTAGCATTTAAATCTAATTATTTGACATGAAGCTAAGGCGTCTGAACATCTCAATTTGTTCAGAACTCTCTCCATTTTAGATCAAGGAGTCTTCCCTCTCAAGAAACCCCTCAGTCTTGGTTAAATGAAGAATGTAAGCACATTAAGTAAAACTAACATTGATAGGTTTGTGGTGATGATTACAGGTTTAGATGAGTCAAAAGCTTGTAGATATACCAAATCATATGTTACTCTCTACTGGATAAAAGATCTTATTTTACATGCAGAACATAATTGCCTTAGAGACCTTAGCTATGGTCTTTTAATTGCCTTAGAGACCTTAGCTATGGTCTTTTCTAACTTCCTTATTATTTGCATAAAGAAACCAAGCCCTGGGAAAGCAATCCTCCTGGTCTTTTGCGAATCACTACCCTTTTGAGAAAGTCAGACCGTATACTTTTGGAGGCAGGGACCATATGGCCAGATCCTCGGCTTATACTTAGCATGTAATTGGTACCCAGCAGACCCTTTTTGAATGGTTGATTTGCATTAATCCTATTTTTGCTGTAGTTATGTAATTGAATCTCATTGTGTCATAAGCATTTTCTTCATGTCATTAAAACATCTTCTGTGATTGGAAAAAAAATAGTATGAAAATATTTTTATGGCTGGGGGTCACCATAACATGAGGAACTGTATTAAAGGGTTGCAGCCTTAGGAAGGTTGAGAGGCAGTCATAGATTCCAACAGCTCATGACGATGATCCTTGGCTTAGACCCTAACTGCTGACCCCAACTTGGAGCTCTCGGGGCATGAGTTCCTGTCTGCTAGCTCTCACTTCTACACCTCTAACTTCAAACTTGAAGTATACAAGGCAACTCCTTTCTCCATCCCCCAATCTTAAGTTCTTCCCTGCCAAGTGGAAGCCATGACATACCGCTTCATGTATTGTGTCTGTTTAACATGTTGACCTGCCTAGAGCTTGCAGCCAGTTTCATGGAAACTTAACAGACTTGACAGCTTTTTATTAGTGCTGGCTCCTCTCTCTCATGTGCTCACATGGCGCTTCCTGTAAGGTCTTCATGTAGCCCTGACCTGAGTTGATGATTCTCACAGGTGGTCTTGCCTTGGATTTCACTGCATGAAGACTTTACCCAAACTCTACTTTCATCTCTTTGGTAACGTCTCCCATTTCTCCACCTCTCCTGTATGTTCCATCCCCACCCCACCCCCATCTCACCTTGGTCTTTCCTTTTGCACTACAAGCCTACCCATCTTGCACTCACTGTTTCAAACAACAAAGACGTCTTCTGGTCCCACCACAGCCCGACTCCTCCCTAACTCAAGGGTCATGTCTTCTTCCTACCACCTCTTCTGCATTGTACCTCTTTCCACCAAATGAAATCCAGCTCAGTCTGTGGATTGTGGGGCAAAGATCATATCCTTGGAGAAAGCACCCTCATCACCCAATCGTGATCAAGTTCCTTTGACACGCTCTTAATTCCCTTGCTTCACAAAACTAATCCAAGCTGTAATTATTCATGGGAATTATTCAGGGCATGATTCACTCACTAGTTTTTCTCATTATTCTTAAGGCTTCGGGAAAGTAGGTGCCTTGATGCTTTTGACCAGCTGTATACCCTCAACATATTGCACAGATCCTAGAATGTATTTGATGTTCAGTAAATAACTCTAAATATTTGAATGGACTTGTTCACTGAGTGTATCCTTAAATATTGCTTTCAAAACAATTTTGCTTCTCCTCCTCTCTGTGATGGTCTGAAATTTGGCTCCTCTTAAAATGCGTATGTGGGATCTTAATCTCCAATGTGACAGTATTAGCAGATGGGGCATTAATGAGGTAATTAAATCATGGAGGCTCTGTCCTCTTGAATAGGATTAGCACCAGTGTGGAAGAGATGGGAGGCAGCTGCCTTGCCCTTCCACCATGTGACAACACAGCAACTCGCTGCCACTTATGGAGCCTTCATCAGACACCAAATTTAATCATGTCTCAGTCTCGGACATCCCAGCCTCCAAAACTGTGGGTAATAAACTTCAAATCATATAAATTATTCATCCTAACACATTTTGTTATAGCAATGGAACACAGACAAAAGAGATAAGAAACTTCCAGGAAAATGATGTAACTTTACTTTTACTTCACAATAAAATGATGCCCCCCCCCAAAAAAAAAAACAGGATGTAGAGGGGAAATAAATTGACTAAAGAATTGAGAGGCCAGCCCCTACTCTCACCGTCTCTCTGCCCGGCTTAGCTCTCTCTGCAGGGAAAACTAGACCTGAACTTTTGGAAGGTTCTTTCTCTTCCTGACATTATTTAGTTTTTAAATCACTGTCCATTAACGGGACTAGGAAACTGTTTGAGAGGGAAGTCTGCTCTACATTGTGACAGATATTTTAAATGCTTTTGATCACCTATTTAATAAATATTAGTATGATCCATTGACATCTTATGAATTGTGCAGTGTTATAGTGGTCATCATATTATATAACTAACCTGTGTAATGCCACTCAAAGAAAGGTTGCTTTAGCAGAATGAAGCAGAGCCAAGCCAATGGCATACTGAAATGCTGCTTACCACCATTTTATTGCTCTGATGAAAAGATGATTAAAGTAATATAATATATGGCAGTCAGATGTAATTTTATAATAGGGTATTTGATTATCTGTTGATAATCAAGTTCCCATGGGTTTTTCCATTTTTCTTCTTCCCAGAAGATACAGTCATGGCCTTTTCCACAGAGGTTTACACTTTCTTGTTCCCAATAGCCATCTGCCCCTATTATGTATCTTCCATCCAACCGTCTGCCTTGGCTTTATCTAAATAAAAGGGTGAGAAAAATAAATAACAACTTCCTTAAATTATTAGTAGAATTTACCAAGAAACTCCATCCAGGAAATAATTTCCCTCTCCTTTGTTTATTTCTCTGTTTTATAAACACTAGGTGGCAGGTTCAGCTTGTCTATCGGGAGAAGCAATGTCAGTTAAAGCTCCTGAAGTGGGTTCCTACTGATATTCCTACTCTAGGGATTCCTTTCCATGTGGAAAGATGTCTTAAACTGATAACTGAAGTTGTAAACAAAGGAAAGTATTGTGTGGTTATAGCTAGACCATGAGCTTAATTGCGTTCTGTGACTATAACACCCCTAAGCGAAACAGAGGAGGAACTTCCATGAAGGTCTTGACAGTAATTCTGTCTCTCATTTGGAGGGATGGTACTTACATTAGCTTCCTAATGACACTTCCCCACAATGACGACCAGAAAAATGAAGGTGATTCTCAGCAAAATATGTAGGTGGCAAACATTTCAAGGATTAAATAGATTGCAAGTGGTTATCGAAATAAGATGATGAACAGCTAAGGATGTGGGAAAAGAAACAGGAGTGCCTCAAGGTTTCCACTGTGAGAGCTCAATGCAAAGAGCATAACTGATAACTCTCCTATGTGCGTGGAGGTGCTGGACTGCGGTGAGCATCCAATGAGCTCTGATTGTCTTCACCTCCCCGGTGCTAGGATTGCAAGCACATGTCACCACGCCCAGAATTTTCCAGGGTTCTGGGGACTGAAGTCAGGGGCTCATGATTCCATAGCAAGCCCTTTATTGACAGGAATATTTGTCACCCTTGATTTAGAACTTGCTTAGCCCCTGGAAATTCACCTTGATTTGCGCTTACACACATGCACTCTTTCTTTGTTCAAAGTTGATTCTCATTAACAGTGTTTCACAGCCCACGTGAAGAGCATGAGTATTTTCAGTATATATATATATATATATATATATATATATATATATATATATATATACTGATATATATATGCTGATATATATATATATATATATATATATCAGCAATGTTTCCTTGGCAAACATACCCCCGGCCTGTTTTTATCCACATGGGTAATCTCACTCACATTTCACATTCCACAGTAAGGCTACTTTGTTACTCCAAAAACAATAAAAAATAAATAAAATTTATGGCATGCCTTGGAATGGTCCCAACTTTATTAATATATGGAAAGACTATAATCATTTAACCAGCAAGTGTTTTCCTCTCAGTGACCATTGGCCTTATTTATGGGGGTGTTTCCTCCTTCCCCCAAAAGGCTCACCATCCCCATGACCCTAACAAAGGAATAAATCATCTGCTCAAAGGCATGCTCTTGGAAAATGTATTTGAAATCTGGGTGACTCGCGTCTGTTGCTTTTCCTCTGATTTTACTTCTTTCAGGCTCCAGAGTGCATTCTCCACTTCCCTGATCTGTCCGCACTTTTCTTTGGAGGTAAATGCCTTCCCTCAAACACCACTCTTCATGAACATCTATCTGTCCTTAAAGTTCAGACTCCTATGGGACTTCCCCAGCGGTGGCTTTAGGAGCCCTTCCCTGCCTCTCATGTTATCACTCACTCCTGTGTGACAGGAGGATCCTAACACAGACATCTATGGCTCTGCTTCCACCACATGAGAGTGATTGCACACTCAAGAGAAAATGCGAACTTAGCCTGCACTGCCTACCTGTCCTCCTGTCAAAAAGAGGGTGTGGGTGTGTGTGTGTTCTGTTTCTGTGCTGTTGTTGGTACCTAAACAGTGTCATGGGTAATAGATCACCAATTCACTTTTATTAAGTACTGAGAATTTGCATTCTGAAAGGTGGTCTTTTACTACAGTGGAGAAGCTGAGATTTAAGCCTAATTGGTATCCAAAGTCGCTGGTCCCCATCCAACAGGCTCTCTGTGTATCATGTCTCCAAACTTCCTTTTTTATTCCTCCCTCCCAATTACACATCCAGGCCTCCTCTCCCAACCATGTATAGTAGTAAAATATACCAACCTAATACCTAGCTCCTATAAATAATCTCTTGTCGATATTCTCCCATTTATTTTTTGTCTGCTACCTAAATTCAGAAGATTCAACACAGCCTCTGACATGGATACCTCAGTCACCGTGTGGGGAAGGTGGGAACACTTGGGTGGAATATTGCTTGACCAAGAATTATTTCATATTGGTATCAAGCTGCTGAAATTTAGCAAGTTTTTATTTTAGCTTTTATTCAATTAGTCAAGTCTGATATACACACTACCAAAATCATGATTTTCATAAGTTTCGTAGGACTCTTCAAAGTGACATGCACAGTGCAGAAAATTTCAAAGGAGAAAGCCATAAAGGAAAAGCTAGTCTTCCTTCTTCAGAGGTAGAAAGCTGGTTTCTGTCATTTCTTATTGTTTTCCGTTGCTCCTGTACAAGAAGGCAGGAGGAATAACACATAGAAGAGAGAACAAAGAAATACCACCTGAAAGATTAAGAGACTGATTTTCTTTTTGAGGTGAGAGAAGTCTTTGTTCTTTGGTGAATTAGTTCCCTGTAAGGTGATGTCCGCAGGACATGTCATAAACAGCAGAATGATGACAGGATCAGATTGTTCTATATAGTGACATGGGGTTTTGAGATTTCCTGAAGAACAAGGATGAATGAGAGAATGGACAGGAAGTTGATGAGAGAGAGAAACATGTCTGTCATGGTAAATGGCTAAGAACTGGGAGAGCAATGCCAGGAAGAAGTCCCCCACCCCAGGAATTCCCAAGGAACACCGAGGAATATGAACGTATAAATTCAGTCATGTTGATGTCTACTCCTGTTCCATGTATTGGTCAGAATGTGCCATCTACCTTTCTTTTTTTTCCTTAGTATTATTTTTTATTGATATTTATTGAGCTCTACGTTTTTCTCTGCTCCCCTCCCTGCCTCTCCCCTCCCCTTCAACCCTCCCCCCAAGGTCCCCATGCTCCCAATTTACTCAGGAGATCTTGTCTGTTTATACTTCCTACTTCCCATGTAGATTATATTTATGTAAGTCTCTCTTAGTGTCCGTATTGTTGTCTAAGTTCTCTGGGATTGTGGTTTGTAGGCTGGCTTTCTTTGCTTTATGTTTTTAAACCACCTATGAGTGAGTACATGTGATAATTATCTTTCTGGGTCTGGGTTACCTCACTCAAAATAATGTTTTCTAGCTCCGTCCATTTTCTTGCAAAATTCAAGATGTCATTAATTTTTTTTCTGCTGTGTAGTACCCCATTGTACAAATGTACCACATTTTCCTTATCCATTCTTTGGTCAAGGGGCATTTAGGTTGTTTCTAGGTTCTGGCTATGACAAACAAAGCTGCTATGAACATAGGTGAGCACATGTCCTTGTGGCATGATTGAGCATCCTTTGGATATATACCCAAAAATGGTATTACTGGGTCTTGAGGAAGGTTGTTTCCTAATTTTCTGAGAAATTGCCACACTGACATCCAAAGGGGTTGTACCAGCTTGCATTCCCACCAGCAATGCATAAGTGTTCCCTTTTCCCCACAACCTCTCCAGCATAAGTTGTCATCAGTGTTTTTGATCTTGGCCATTCTTACAGGTGTAAGATGGAATCTCAGAGTTGCTTTAATTTGTATTTCTCTGATTACTAAGGATGTTGAACATTTCCTTAAGTGTCTTTTAGCCATTTTAGATTCCTCTGTTGAGAATTCTCTGTTTAGGTCTGTGGTACATTTTTTTATTGGATTATGTGTTCTTTTGGTGTCCAATTTCTTGAGTTCCTTGTATATTTTGGATATCAGACCTCTGTCTGATGTGGGGTTAGTGAAGATCTTTTCCCATTCTGTAGGCTGTTGTTTTATCTTGTTGACCGTGTCCTTTGCTTTACAGAAGCTTTTCAGTTTCAGAAGGTCCCATTTATTAATTGTTTCTCTCAGTGTCTGTGCTGCTGGGGTTATATTTAGGAAGTAGTTCCCTGTGGCAATGTGTTCAAGTATACTTCCCACTTTCTCTTTTATAAGGTTCAGTGTGGCTGGCTTTATGTTGAGGTCTTTGATCCATTTGAACTTGAGTTTTGTGTATGGTGATAGATATGGGTCTATTTTCATTCTTCTACATGTTGATATCCAATTATGCCAGTACCACTTGTTAAATATGCTTTCTTTTTTCCATTTGATATTTTTTTACTTCCTTGTCAAAAATCAGGTGTTCAAAGATGAGTGGATTGATATCTGAGTCTTCTATTCAGTTCCATTGGTCCTCCTGTCTGTTCTTATGCCAATACCAAGCTGTTTTCAGTACTGTAGCTCTGTAGTAGAGTTTGAAGTCAGGGATTGTGATGCCTCCAGAAGTTCTTTTATTGTACAGGATTATTTTGGCTATCCTGGGTTGTTTTTTGTTTTTGTTTTTGTTTTGCTTTTCCATATGAAGTTAAGTACCATTCTTTCAAGGTCTGTGAAGAATTTTGCTGGGATTTTGATAGGCATTGCGTTGAGTTTGTCATCCACCTTTCTTCAGGGAAGCAGGTCCTATCCACTCACTGCTACCCACATAGAAATGGTTGCCCACTTCTTCCACCCCTCCTCAGCTGAATATCGTTTTCTTGGAGAGCCACCTACATTCTACAGAGGAAGTTCCCAACAGTGTCAGGAGTGGGATGATGGCAAGGACCTATGGCCTCCCACTTTAGTGTCTGGAGTCTGGCTGGCTCTTGAGCTCATCCTATCCACTCTTACAATCTCTCAGTTCTACTTGTGGTCCATGAAGATGTTCATCTTATTCATAATTTTACCAAGTCCTTCCACATATCTTCTTATAACAATGAAGTATTACTGTTTACTTGAAACAGAGAGAATATATCATAGCCTGGATTGAACAAGCTCTCCTGACAAGAATTCCTCTTTGCCTTTCTCCTTCTACGTGTCTACTGGCTTCCCCTTCTCCAGGCACACTGACATGATGGGGGCAGGATGGGGTATCCTTCTCAGAGTTCACTAAACAAAAGCATGTGCTGGACAGATACCACAAAAGATACTTCTACATGCTCTTAAGAAAAATTCCTGGAAGTGAAATTTCTGTTTCAGAGGGATGCCTTTGATATATTATAAAATTACCCTGTAGCATTATTAAGACAAGATGTGCTTCCACTAGCATTATTAAATAGTAACCAATAATAAGTATTGTCAGGAATCACAGTACTATGATTAATAAGAGAACACTACATTCACTTTCTTTCCCATCATGGCCATATTTCAGGGAATGGATGTTTTCCTGTCTCTCTACATCTTCATACAACCATCACTGAACAGACACAGTCTGATATCACCTCTCTCGCTTGTTTTTTGTTATAATACCATCTCTGAGCAGACACAGAGATGTCTTGTTTGTTTTTTGTTTTTTTTTTTTCAGAATGTGTCTTTTGCACTTTTCCGAAAAAAATTTATTAAATCTTTGAGAATTTCATACAATCTATTTTGGTCATATTCACCCCAATTCTTTCCTCCTAGATCCTCCCAGATCTACCCTAGCCAACACTCTCACCTACACCCTCCACTTTGTGTCCTATTTTTTTCTTTTTTTTTTCCATACATTGTTTTGTTTTATTTTTTCCATTCAAGAACATAATTAAAGATAAAAAAAATTTTTTTCCTTTCTTCCCCTTCTCCCGGTCCCCTCCCACTACCCCCCACCCCTCCTCCCTCCCCCTTTTTCCTTGAAAGAGGGCATGGTGCCCTGCCCTGTTGGAAGTCCAAGGCCCACCCCCATCCCTCCTG